>JAHWGI010000337.1:482500-501756 GCA_029379305.1 Frankliniella fusca | reverse complement strand
TGACACCTCACCCAGAACAATACTCGTTCTTCTCACCACGAAACTGATGTAAATGGTAAAGAACGAGTAAAAACAAAGTCCCAATTCTCACCTGCATGTTTTGTCTTGTGTTTCTCCTCCAGGACGTTGTCACAGCTCATCAGCACTTGGTCCATCTTGGTGACAAGATGCTCTTGGTGGAATATTCCAGTCAGGCGCTGCACCAACAAAACAACCTGGGAGGGAGGAGAGGAGCGGAGGGGCTAGCTGTGCCAAACCTGTATAATGGAGGATATTGCACAATAAATGTTGATGTAACAACAAATGTAAGTGCACAATAAACCCGACTCGAAGCTTTCTAAAAACACTAAATTTCATGAATTTCCCATGAAATCAAAGACTGAAAAAAGTGTAAATTGACAAATAGTGTTGGAACTAACTAATTAATTTATTCTTACACAGGTTTCCAAATAAGAAGCATTCTGGATCCTCTAGAGGAGCAGTGGGTTCAACTTCCAGGACTGATTGGCCTGTTGGTCAAATCTTGAAGACAATATATCAGCGTGAAGAAGAGAAGTCAGTCAACTGACCTGAGAACAAGAAAATCAAAGTAAGATTCAAATCTATTAGACAACTGTCTAATAGTGGGTATACAAAACAAGAGCCAAATTGAACACAAAATGAATTTTGAGATAAGTATGGAACTCATTCATTTCTTAATTATGTGCTACAGAGGTAGAAGTGTAAAGCGTAATGTGAGTAGAGTGAGTCCATTTTCATCTCAGATTGTGTTAGTTTTCCCAGGGACACTTGGGCCCTTGCTCGGTTTGGGCATGTTTCTTCACAAGTATATTCACCATCTCCCCACAACCTGCATAGAATGTTAAACACCCAAAAATGTTCAAATATCACACAAATACAAAGAACTGATTTTGATTTAGTAAATATATGCAGAACTTTCATCAGGTTTGCAAAAACAAGCCAGCAAAGCCAAACATAACCTCCCATCTCTCACATCTTAAACCTTCGTCACTCCACTTTCGCAATCGAGAAAATGTCCAGAACTATACGCTACCACGTCGACACTGGCCCACAGTCTCAGATGATCTTCCAATTGAAAAATGCAAAAAACTGAATAAATGTCAAACTTTCACCGCGCACGCACAGTAAACGACGAGCAGCGTAAAGTTATATCGCTATCGCTATCGCTCATCGCTATCGCTATCGCTACCGCCCGAGGGGTGCCTAGCAGTGAGGCTAGCGCGGAGGCCTATGAGAAATTTAGTGACTGACTCCGGAGGGGGGAGGAGGGGGGACAACAGAAGAGGGAAGGCCTTTATAGGACTAGCGAAAGATAACATCTTGAAAGATGGCTTCGTTGTTTAATCCAATTGGTATCATATTGGTATTGGTATCATACACATTTGAAGTAAAAGGTCACGAAAGGTATTCTTTTTGGCGACTGCTCAAATTCCGGTGCTTCTGTTATGATATTTGCCAAGATTCCGGGGGTTTCGCCTTCCAAAAATCGGCTAATTTGCGAAAAATAATGGCATGTGGCAGAAGTAATATTTGTATTTACCGCTGATCATTTGTGTGAAACTGGTACCAACGTACCGAACTATATTATTAGAATTGTATTTTTGTGTGTAAAGTCTTCACGCAACCGTGTGGACGATAAAAAGATGTGAATAATGTAGGTTGTATACAAAAAGGCAGCTTTCTATTCAGATATAACTTAATTGTTTGTGACATATGGACAACTAAAGTTTCCTTTCGTTACTTCCCCCCTACCCACAAACCAGCCATGGCCGACGATGACAGTTTTATAAGAAGGAACTTAAAAACTTAAAAAATAATTATAAAATAGTACTTTTGTACGATGTATCATTTACTCCTCATGCACAATCATCATACATATTCTAAAAGTTCTTCAAATAATCTCAATTGACACCATACGCCAGTGATTTCAACTAAATATTCCAATTCCTCATCATTTCTTTACTGTTGCCTACCCTTCAGAGTACGATGCAGAGACCGCCGTATGCGAGGAGATTTGGGGGAGTGGGCGGAAAAGTATGGCCGCTTTGTAGGATGCGGTAACATAGGTTAAGGGGAACTCAGCCAAAAAGAATGCATGAGACACTACTTGACTTGACTTGACTTGAGAGAACCAGGCCACAAATGACCCAAGGTTGTTCACCGACCGGAGTCGGCTACTTGCGAGGCCCTTCCACCAGGGCACGAGCCCGAGGCACCGTGCTTGTCTGGCTTCCAGTGTAAACCCCACACTAACGCGTTGGCAGCTAAGCGGGGGAGTCCGATGATCCGGGCCGTGCACGGCGGCTAGCGATGTTAGCCTTCGTGAGAGCCTAGAGCAAATGTAAATGTTTGATATCTGTAATACGGTCCTGACGAGATGCCTGAATCCGACGTTCCGCCTTTGGGCACTGTGGTTAAGGTTCTCCTGACCGACTTCAGGAAGAGGCCAACAAAATATAGAACATCTCTCTCTCTCTCTCTCTCTCTCTCTCTCTCTCTCTCTCTCTCTCTCTCTCTCTCTCTCTCTCTCTCTCTCACACACACACACACATTAAAGGTATAATTAGACAAATTTTAAACCATTTTTGTAAATGTTTGAAGGGACCAAAAAAGAAAATGTCAGACGCATTTTTAACCCAAGTCATTTTGACAAATTTCAGTCCCTTGGATAGTTACATCCAGACTGATTAAAAAAGAAAGAAAGAAAAAAAAAAACAGTAACTGTTCCCTAACTCACACATTTGAGAGAAGCCTTTTTGAGATTTGTGAACAAAATAAAATGAGTAAGTACTGCTTCAAATACCAGTGTCATGCATAAATTTAATATCAAAAGTTATAATGTCAAACGGTAAAATTTGATATAAGCTGTCTAAAGTTTTGAAAGAAAATATTGATTTAAAAACCTACTATTACACATTAAAAAAAAGAATAGTTGTTTTCACAGTGCCCAAAGGCGGAACGTCGGATTCAGGCATCTCGTCAGGACCGTATTACAGATATCAAACATTTACATTAATGGTGTCTCATGCATTCTTTTCCTATAAAGGCCTTCCCTCTTCTGTTGTCCCCCCTCCTCCCCCCTCCCCCCTCCGGAGTCAGTCACTAAATTTCTCATATGCCTCCGCGCTAGCCTCACTGCTAGGCACCCCTCGGGCGGTAGCGATAGCGATGAGCGATAGCGATAGCGATATAACTTTACGCTGCTTAAACGACGCAACGTCAGCTCAGCAATGAGGTATTTAGCCGATATGAAATCGGCAGGAAAAAGAAGCCGTGGAGCCAAACAAAGCTTCAATTGTTCGATTAATTTGTCTGCTAAAAGGTAGAACAATCGAGGGTTTGTTTGGCTCCACGGCTTCTTCTTCCTGCCGTTTTCGTATCGGCTAAATGCCTCAAGCTGCGTCCAGATACGTGGGTGCCTTGGGTGCCTTGAGTGTCTCGGCCGTTGTCGGCTGCTGGTATGAGAAAATAACGTGCGGTTAAGATTGATCTGCGATTAGTGCATTATGTCCCCTCAGACAGCTGATTGTCTGACATGATGGCATTTAATATTCCAAACTTCAAAACTTGTTTTTTTTTTAAAATATATATATTTATATTCTAATATTTCTTCGCATATCAAGGCAAGCCATGCACCCGCACCCCGCACTCGTACCGCACCGGTCCGTTATTAGCAGTTCATCCGCACGTTATTTTCTCATACCAGCAGCCGACAACGGCCGAGACACCCAAGGCACCCAAGGCACCCACGTATCTGGACGCAGCTTCATACCACCAGTCACCAGCCCCGAGCCCGAGCCGAGCCGAGCCGAGCCGAGCTGAGCGCCGAGCCCGAGCCGAGCCGTCCGAGCGGGCCGAGCGCTGCCAGCCCCCGTTGCGTTGCTGTGGAGCGACAGCGCCGTGACGGCAGGCAACCCACCCACCTTGTCAGTCGATTTGGAAGCTCTCCATTTCAGGAGCGCTCGTGCATGCATCCGTGCGTGCGTGTTCTGAGTGTTCGGCATTTTGAAAATAACAACATTTACTTCAGACTTTTGGTGTTTCGGATTGCAATATCTGTTCAATTCATTAGAACCTATCGACAATGACATCATGATAACTTAAGGTGAATCCGCAACACTGCTCATAGCTAATAGCTCATGCGCTCATGCAGCTCATAAGTTCCTCTCATTTCTGAATGCGAAGTGCAAGAAGGCAAACTAGGGAACTTATTTGGTGAAATGGCCTCTTCGAAATATATTAAATTTCCACTTTCACCAAAAACATATAGTTGAATGCAAGGAACTTATGAGCCACCACATAAGCGCATGAGTGCATGAGCTATGGGCTATGAGCAGTATTGTGGATTCACCTTCACCTTTTAACATTGTGACAATAAAAAAAAAAAGACAAAAAAAATATCAATCAAGATTGGTATTGATAGCAGATGATACCGCAAGAGAAATTGCTATGGGGTGCGACAATTTGTGTGTGAACGCACACGATGTAAACGACGAACGACGCCAGCAGCGCCGCGCCGCGTGCCTGCGGGGTTGGGAGGAAAAAAAAAGAAAAAAAAACAGACCACGCGACCGTGACCAAAAAGTTCCGGAGCGCCGGAACTTGAAAGCAGATGATACGTATGGTAGATGTCCCTACGCGTCGCAGGCTGCAGGGTAGCGGAGCGCTGTCGCGCTGGGCTAGGAGGGGGGAGGCGCGGGGCGCGGGGCGCGGGGCGCGGGGCGCGGGGCGGGGGGCGGGAGGGGGCACCGGCCCGGCCGCCCGGCGGCCCAGCGTCCCGAGAGGTGGCGTAGAGTGGCGGGGCGCGCGCGCCAGCGACATTTCCCCCCTTGTATATAATATAATGCCACACTAGCTGCTCTCTGCTCGCTGCGCTGCTCTCTGCATACTGCTCGCTGTATGACAGTACAAGCAGGCTGATACCTTCGTATCATCTGCTAAAAGGGGGGGTCCACCGGCGGCGTGGCGGACCGAAGCGGTCGCTAGCAGGGAGGTGCTGTTAGTGTTGTTACTCGCTGCGCGCGGGCCGGAGGTGTCGTTGTTCCGCGCAGACTGCGCGTCAGACAGCCATAGCTCCCCCTGGCAGCGCCGCGCTGTATTATTGTAAGGGTACGCGCTTAGTTTCTGGACTCGAGAGTAAAAGCTAGCTGACACCTTCAAATTACAAGTTAAATTTTATGTTAAGTGTTTAAAGGTATCATCTGCTAAAAAAGACAGCCTAGTGGTTACCGTTAGGGTGGGTCGAATGCAGACTTTTTTATTTTTCGGATTCGGCGGGGTGCGGAAAAGTTGACCCACCTGATAGGTAACACAACGCAAAAAGTCCGAACTCGATCCGACAATATTTACTATCCCCGCACTGCGTTCAAAATTTGGAAAATTTTCTAAATTTAACTAAATCTTTTAAAATTTCAAAAAATGTTAAAAAATACTACTTTTGTGATTTCGTGGTGTGAGGTAGCTTAGAAAGCATCATTGGACACTATTTCATGTGCGTGGGTCACTTCCGGTTACACCGGAAGTGCCTGCGGTTAGGCACAATGTGCGTCAAAACAGGAAATTTCGACTATTTTCCGAGTATATGGAATATGGTTGAAATTGCTTTATTACATTACGGCTTTCCATTCTGAGAGCTGGCGCGGGCAGGGCGGGGCGTGGCGGCAGGGTCTAAGCAGTGAGCAAACATTCGAAACTTGCGAGACGTTCAAAGTTTAGACGTTATTGTAATGTCTGGTAAAACTCGACACCATGTAATGTGCAAAGTTGTAAAATGCACACTTTATGTACGCAAAGTTGCACATTTTTTTTTACCAGTGTAATTATATTAAGGGATACCCTTTACATAATCATGAAGAACCTCATTCAACTTGAAACATATTTTTCTTTTCACTATATTAGTAATTTCACATTACAAGTTCATGAAAACAAAATAAAATATTTTTCCATATTTTTTGAGGAAATTGCACTGATGATCTGACAAAGGGACTTTAGTCCATCTGAACAAATTTTACAGGATGACCAAAAGAGGTTTTTATTCTTATCTGGCCGATACATTTTTGAAGCTAAATGACTTTTTCTTTCACAGTATGTTTTATTTTTAACTGTATTTCCTTCAAATTAAATGTATGCTGCTTAAACTTGTTTGGAATGGGTTTTAGTGTGACTTACGTCTTTTAGGACACCCCGTTGATCTGGCAGAGGAACGTAAGTCCTGCCATAATCTGACAGAGGAGCTTACGTCCACAGGTGGAATCTCTGACAGAGGAACATAAGTCCAGGCATAATCCGACAAAGAAACGTAAGTCAAAAGGTGGAGTCTGACAGACAAACGTAAGTCCAGGGTCCAGGTGCAACTTGACAAAGGGACTTAAGTCCACGTGTAACTCCTCAAAGAAACCTTTTAGCATTTCCAAAAAATGCAAATTACATGCATATTATAAAATGCAATACTATGGCGGAAGTTGCATGGAGATTACGAGATACATTAGGAGAATACCACTGCCCACCAAGACTGATGAGTTTTGAGTGGCACCTTTAATAGTGCTGTGGGACACTCAACCAGGTCCAGCATAGCGGAGTTGAGCTAACGGAAAAGGGAAGACGAAAGAAGAAGTTTTCTCGAACATGGCCGCCGTTAATGCTCTTTCATCTGCTCAGCAGACGGTGATGTCATGTTTCTGATCGGTTTCTTCTCATACAGTGCATTTAATATGCAGGAGTTGCACATGGACTTAAGTACCTTCGTCAAGTTGCACCTGGCCGCACCTGGACTTACGTTTCTCTGTCAGACACAACCTTTGGACTAAGTTCCTTTGTCAGCTTATGCTTGGACTTACGTTCCTCTGTCAGGCTCCCCTGCCGCCCCGCCCTGCCCCGCGCCAGCTCTCAGAATGGAAAGCCGTAATGTAATAAAGCAATTTCAACCATATTCCATGTACTCGGAAAATAGTCGAAATTTCCTGTTTTGACGCACATTGTGCCTAACCGCAGGCACTTCCGGTGTAACCGGAAGTGACCCACGCACATGAAATAGTGTCCAATGATGCTTTCTAAGCTACCTCACACCACGAAATCACAAAAGTAGTATTTTTTAACATTTTTTGAAATTTTAAAAGATTTAGTTAAATTTAGAAAATTTTCCAAATTTTGAACGCAGTGCGGGGATAGTAAATATTGTCGGATCGAGTTCGGACTTTTTGCGTTGTGTTACCTATCAGGTGGGTCAACTTTTCCGCACCCCGCCGAATCCGAAAAATAAAAAAGTCTGCATTCGACCCACCCTAGTTACCGTCCCTGCCCCCTGTCCCAAACCATCTAGGCTGTCGGGACGCTTTTGTCGTGTTCGAATCTCGATCGACCTAATTTTTTTTTTCGACGGTTTTCGGATGATTTCACCCTCGGGGGTTGGTCTCTAGGTGCACTAGAGCTCCTCTGTACAAACCCCGTCAATTTAGAGGATTATTTTTTTTGACCAAAATCTTTAAAAATGCAAAGTCTATATTGCCTACCTCAATGCCTCTTAACATCGAAGCCATATTGCTTCCGTTTCATTTGTTTTTGTCTTTTTTTCTTCTTTTCTTTTTTTCGGGAAGGGAATTTTCTCCGTTGTCAACCAAACTCACAAGAGGTGCATTCTAAGGGTTATCAAACCCGAATAAAATACCCTAATATTGATAGAAACATCGCTGAGCACCATCGTTTTTCAAGTAGGGTTCTTTAAATTAGTATGTAAAAACATTCTCGCGTTTGGCTGTGAGGAAGTATCTCATTCATTTATTAAAACAAGTTACAGTCAAGACACAAAAAGAGACTCATATTACCGAGATTCCTGACTTCTCAAGCATTTTGGAGAGTGAAATACAAAACAAAAAACAGAACTTTATTGGTCCGCCACGCGACACCTGACACATCCTCAGGCGGCCCCTCCCTCGAGGTGCGCGAGCGCCGCCTGCAGCAGCCGCTTCTCCTCGACCCTCAGCTGCACGGCGAGCCGCGCGCACTGGCTCAGCTTGCGGTCCTGGACGTCGTCGGACAGGAGCGCCTCGTCGAACTGGCAACAGAGACGCAGAGGTCCATCACTCGGTCCAGGAGCGGACTCACAATCGCCGATTACCAGTGATCAGCATCAGTTTTCGGTAAAATTTGCGATGTAACTTCGAAATTTATGTAATTTTCTGTACATTTGAATGAGGGAAAACCAAGGGGGAAACGACTCAAGGTTTCGGTGTCAGCCGGATTACCCAGATAGCGCGGATTACACAGGGTTACTCCTCGGATAACTATCCTTTTCCATCCTAAATCACCCCAAATTGAACGAAATTTCCTTGGATTGCTGCTAGTAATCGACCAAATCCTTGACCAGCCGGATAGACCCTTTCAGCATTAGCGAAGTAAAGAACAAGGCGAAGAACAACAGACCGGAAACAGTTGCTTTTTATCACCCCAATGTGCCCAAAACACTTAAATAAAATGTAGGTCGAATAGTTTTGATATTGTTTACATTTTATTTGAGTTTTCATGAACGTCTGGGTTATGAAAAGCAACTGTTTCCGGTCTGTTGTTCTTCGCCTTGTTCTTCACTTCGCCAATGCTGAAAGGGTCTATTACCCACCCAGGTAGTTTCCCCATCGGGAGGGAAAACCAAAAACAGTCTTGGTATAATAATTGTGGCCCGAAATATCCGCAGCCCATCTCTCGGGTTTGTATAGATTACGAACGACGCCTCGCCTCGCCTCACCTCGAGACTGGTGGGATAGGCCGCGAGCTTGAGCTTGACGCGGACCTGGAGGAAGGCCAGGGCCTTGGCGCTCAGGTCGGCGCCCAGCTGCGGGCACTCCTCCGCCAGCAGCGGCTCCAGGTCGGCGTCGGAGCTCGCCGCCCAGCGCTCCAGCTGCCCCTTGTCCATGCAGAGGACGCGGACGAAGGCGGCGAGCTGGTCGGAGACGGGGCGCGGGCCGGAGCGCAGCTCCCAGTCGCCGGCGGCCGCCAGCCCCAGGCGCTGCAGCAGCGCCACCTTCTCGGCGTGCAGCGGGTCGGCGCGCGCGACGCCCAGGCGGACGCGCACCGCGTCCGACGCGGCGCCCGGCTGCACGAAGCCGTTGTGGATCAGGCGGTCGCAGTTGGGACGGTCGCCGTAGAAGATGAAGACCTGCGCGCCCGCCGGCACGGCGCGCCACGCCACGCACTCGGACCGGTCCAGGGCCACGTTGAAGTCCGTGGACAGCTGCGAGGCGGGAAAAAATGGAAGAAAATTACAAAAGACCTTGACCATAAAAAAATAATAATAATAATTTAAAAAAACTTTATGGACGTACTTGTGAATTCACAAGTATTCGCGAAAAATTTGAAAATTCTAGCAAAAATTCACGATTAAAAAAATACATATATTAAAAAAACGGAGGTATTGCAGAATACTCGAGAATTAACAATTTACCATTAGATATGCCGGATGCTTGCGAAACTCGCTGAACACAAATTTGGAAAATGGGGCACCACGGCACCACTTAGAGAAAGTAGAATGAGGCCGACACACTGGGAAGAGTAAGACTGCTTTACATCATCTACTACACGCGCCCGCCCCGGCCCGCCCTTTATGATTATGTTAACAGAATATACAGATTATAGTAAGCAGGTCTGCTTCTGCACTTGCCACCTAGTCAATGTGACGTGAAAAAAAAAGGAAAAAGAAAAAGCCGCAGAGGAAATCGAATTGTACGAATCCTGCTCTTGTGTAGATGAACGAGTAAATGCACTCACGTAAATGGTGAGCGAAACGTTTCGTTAGTTGGTGCTGCGCTGCGTCGCGGAAGCCATACAACTCACCTTGCCGTCGGCGTGGTTGCACATGTCCCACAGCGGGATGAGGGCCTGCGTGAGGTCGCCGCCGTCCGCCGAGACCACCGCGTTCTGCCGGGTCATGACGGTCGATACCGCCCAGCTGCAGACACACAACCAGATGCACGGCTTTACGCAACTCCGGGAATAGGAAAAGGATGAGGAGCGAGCAAGAGGCTGCGGCCAGGCCGGGCTAGAGAGACTCCCTCTGAGTCTCTCCGGACCAGCAGGAGGGAATCCTGGAGCTTCCTGCTCGCGGCAGGGCGCGCGGCCCCGGGAGGACGACGAGGAAGAGGCGGGAAAAATTTGAGATTCACTTGTGGAAGGATAGACACGACCCGCCTTGCATAAGGCCGGCGGCGGCACCGAGACCCGACTCGTCCCTCCGCACGGTCCTGTAAAAGGCGCATACAAACCGCGCCATCGTGCCGCACACCACGTCGAGGAGGAGGGTCAGGGGTCAGCCACCTCGCGCTGCTGTTCCAAACTGCCCCGAAACTTTTTATTTTTAATAAAATTATTTTTTTTTTTTTTTAAATTGGTGGACGGTTGTCATTCCACACTGGTAAAACAATTGTTTAGTTCTAAACACCAAAACTACAACTTAGTCGCTGAAATTAACGTGTTGGTTACAAAAGTTGAAAACGGATCAAAAATATTTTCGTTGTTGTTTTCACTCTTGTAGCTAACCAGCGACCAAATTTGAGTTCCGGTGACAAAAATTCGCTGTCGAAAAATTAACAAAAATTTTGGTCCACGGAATTCGTTTTTTTTATTATTATTATTTTAATCCGTGAAAGAGCTTCGCCGCATTTGGGACGACCGTAGAGCGAGTAGGGAGGCGGGAGGGGCGTATATCTCCAAACAGCGAGCACAGAGAGCGTGACAGGTGCGAAGTGCATCCAGAGCCGTACGGCAGGCAGGTGCTTTCCTTTCGCCGCACTTGGCGCGGCGGTGCGGCGGCGGCGAGCACGCGATGGAAAGCACCCTGCAGCACCGCATATACACACACACCGCTCTCGGATGCCGCACGAAAATAAAAAGATTCGCTATCAGAGTTAAAATATCAGCTAATATGGCACCAGCTGAAAATATTCCCTCTCTCAGCTAATTTTTGCCTGAAAAAGCTACTAGCGTTTGCTATACGAGATCAGGCGTTTTCTAGTACAACAGAAACATTAGCTGAGGCCGAGGCAGCTAATATTTCACCTACACTGTGAAAAATATCTTTGTAGATTTACGATAAATTTTGTAAATCGTGATTTACGAAATATGTTGTAAATTTACGACGGACCTTTTTTGCTCGTGAATGAATTTCAAGCCGATTTGTAGTGCTTGTAATTTTAAGGTTTACTATTGTAATTTTACAACTGCATTTCGTTGAAAATTTTCCTGTAAACTTACGACTATTTTTCACAGTGTAGTGCCTATCCAGCTAGTACGTTTTTTTCCGTGCGTGCTCGTATCTCTGCTCACCCTCACTCGCTCCCCTCCCACACATGTGGATTCTTCTTCGTCCCTAATTTATTTAATAAAGAATAAGCGGTGTTGTCAGTCAGTGGCCGTGCCCTGCAGCTCGTTCACATTCCTCTCTCGAAAATGAAACGTATTGCTGCAGCTCACGTCATTCTTGGTGGGCTAGAGAACGTCCCGGAGAGCGAGGGACCGGGAGGCGGGGAGCTAGAGGGAGGGCGCGCATATCCGGCGCCGGCCGGCAGCGCCAGCGCCACTGGCCGTCAGGGGCTCAGGAGTGAAAATCGGATCCTATCTCCTGGGCGCCCCGCCCCGCCCCGCCCCGCCCGGAGCACACTGAATGTGTTTTGTGTCCGACAACCATTCGGCGGCGCTAAAACAGGTTGCCAGAGTGCGCGGGCCGGACCGGGCGGTCCTGGCATCTCACTAAAGGCGCGCGGGGCGTAGCGGAGCGGGCGCGCCGACCACGGAGCGGAAGTCCAAGCGTCCAACGGGTGTGCGACGGAGAGCGCCAAGGAAACGCATGTGGGAAGGCAACAAAGTGTCATTCAGCCTCCCGGTGGCCGTGCACGATTAATTTTGAGAGTTCGTTCATCAATAATTAGACACTGCTGATTTTTTTTTTCAAAGAAAAATAAATTTGTAGATTACGACAAAATTTTGTAGATTTCGATTGACGAAAAATGCTGTAAATTCCCCCCCCCCAAAAAAAAAGTCGTAATTATCAAATTTCAAGTCGTTATGAACTGCCTGTAACTACTGTACGATTTGAATTTTAAATTTTACCGCTTTACTTTGTGAAAAATTTTCCCGTAAATCTTAATTTGTTTCCGCTTTTATTGCAAACGCACGTTTATATTTGCTCAAACAAAATTAAAAAAAAAACAAACAAAAAAAAAACGCAATGTAATGGTTGTCAAAGAGCAAAGGCAGCAAAGGCTCACGGTAATGGTTCTCGCGAGCACAGCTCCGGTCGGGTCCGGCCGGCCGGGCCGGAGCGTGGGAGGCGGCACTAGTACACCAGTGCTCCTGCAGGCTGCGGCTGCGCGGCAGACTGACCACATGCAGCTCAGCTCAGCTTGGCCGCTCGCAATTAGTGCAGCAGAAGAGCAGAGCCCGGCGGAGCCTGGCGGAGCCTGGCGGAGCCTCCCTTCAAGAGGACTGGGGGTACTTTCGCGGCCACGCGCCGCAAATACTAGACTTTCGCATCCCCACACACACGGACGCGCGCGCGCACTCACACACACTCAAGAACACTTTCAAATCGGAGGCACGCGCGCGTTCTTTCCGATCGAACTAGACCAGGCCAAGCGCAAAGCAGATCGCACCACGGCGGCGCACAGGGGGGCCTGGGCCGGCCTGGGCCCTCTGCTATTATCGCTCTTGCGGGGGCCATCCTCCCCGCGGCCCGTCGAGCCTCCCCGGACGAGGCGAGGCGGATGAAACACTGTCAGAAAAATCGTACAAAAGTACTCTACTTATGGTACGATAATTTACTGGTCAAGTCTGGTCAAGTCAAAGTCCTTGCCTGCGGCTCTGAGAGTACTTGGCCAGTATACGGTCCTCTGAAGTACGGAGTATACTAGCTTTATCTTATGATAACTGTACCTCAAGAGACCGTTCTAGCCAAGTACACCCAGGCAAGGACTTGACCAGCAAATTATCCTACCTTTAGCGAGCTTTTTTTTCCCGACAGTGAAAGACGGAGAACCTATCCCGGACAGCACAGTCAGAAAAATCTTGCCGCGTCTTTAGCTCCACCGGGCTCGACCTGCATTCCTTGAGGTCCGCTCAATTTGGCAGGTGAACCTGTCCGACGCCTCGCGGCCCTGTAACAAGAGGGAGGTGAGGGGAGGAGGGCGTTCCTTTACGCAGCGGGGCGTACGCAGAGGAGCACAGGCGTACCACCGCACCGCACCCCACCCCGCAGGGCGCGTAACATATAGCAAACCAGTGACGCATATGACTACTCGTCATCATTTTACCAATGCGGTAACTCCGGTGCGACGACAAGGCCTGGCTTGCTGCTGGCGCTGCAAATAAAACCGTGACCCGCGCCGCGCATAACCCGCCTGGACCCGACCCGGAGGGGCCGGAGCCATTCCGCAGTCCTGCCGGAGCCGCGCGCGGACGTGCGGGCCGCAGAGGGCGCGAGGTATAGGAAGGGGAAGCGCTCGCGGCGGGGCGGGGCGGGGCGGGGCGGGGCGGGGCGGGTCACCAGCACCGGCTGGAGCCAGCGCGGGCACCGCCGGGGCCACCGGGTCACCACGCTCAGCCCAGGCGGCGTCTTCACGCCCTTCTTGCATAAGACTGTGACGCCCCAGCAACGTGGCCCGGGCCGGGGGGCCGGGCCGCTGCAGGGCGGGGCGTGGCGTGGCGGGGCGGGGCGGGGCGAGCAAGATAAATCAGATCCAGCCTGCCCTGCCCCCGGCGTACAGCTGCAAGCTGCAAGCCTCCGTGCGCCTCCCGCCTCCAGACTCTACAAGCCTCCGCCTTTCGTTTGGCTACAAGCCTTTCGTACGTATTTCGTATTCCCCCCCCCCTTCTTTAGGGGCTGCAAGCCTTCTTTCTCCTCTTTCCGCAAAACTAACGATTTTGTGATTTGCTCTAATTTTTCCCCCGTTAACAAAACAGGACACAGCGTATTTATGCTAACTTCTTCTCCTTGCCAGGAGTCTTCACGTTAAAAACGATGGTAAAATTAATGTTTAGTTCTATGCACCACCTGATGCATAGCTCCTTATGTACAATACTTAAACACTATGTCATGCATAGTTTTAGCTATAAATAACATTAGCTGATGTATAGTTTTTGACATTTTGCAAGTGTATAGCTGACTATACATTTGGATAAGCATCGTATCACTGTGAAAAATACTCGTAAGGGTTACGGGAAAATTTTCCATAAACGCCGTAAAATTACAATTTGAAATTGTAAATTTACACGCACTTGCTTGGAATTGACCGACGAGTAAGAATGAGTTGCCGTAAATTTACGACGTATTTTGTAAATAAAATTTACAACAATTGTCGTAAATTTACGAGGATATTTTTCACTGTGATCCATATGCTTCGACATGCTAAGCCTCATCCAAATGCATCCTTGTATGCACCCGCTTAAAAACTAATTGTTCCTGAATCCGTCCGCCAGCGGTCCGAATGACCCCCTGAAGCTCCGGGCTGTCCTGTAGAGAGTCCGTACGCCTTCGGGGTCTTCCGTATCGAGAAATGTTTAACATCTATACATTTACGAAGTGCGCAGATGTTAGACATGTTTTCATGTATAGTTCACATACTAAACACCATATCGTGCATAGAAGTGCAAACTCAACACCCCGATGTATAAAAACTATACATTTGTTTTACCAGCGATGAATGACGCTAATTTTTCTCTCGTCACTCCACGAGCACACGGCATTAGTAATGAGCGTGGATCACACGAGGGTGCACAAGCGCGCCCCGTTACATGCGCTATCCGCGACACCACGCGGGCGTCCCGACGCCCATCCCGGCCGACGCTGAGGGCGCCGCCGCCGCCGCCGCGGCGCTCCCAATGAATACATTCCCGTGCTAATGCCCTCCTGGAGGCGGCGGCTCGCACGGTCATTACGTCCGCCCCGGCACGCGCAAAGTGGCGCCTCGCGCACCTTACCCCCTCCCCCCTCTCTCTCCCCCTCTCCCCTCATCCCTCCCCCTCCCCACCCTTTGCCTTTGCTCCTCTCCCAATGATGCACGACGACGCACATTCGCTCGGTTACAGCCTTCGCGGTAATATGCATATAGAAAGCAAGGGGGACTCCCCCCCTCTCCTCCCCAGCCTCTCCCTTCACTCCGCGCTGCTGCTGCTGCTCCAGTCCCCCCTCCCTACTCCATTCCCCCGTCACTTTCACTGGTCGCGTGCGGTTCCCCTAGAGGGCTCCTCCCGCCGAGCACAATCTTTGCGGACCGCTGCAGCCCCGCCCCACCCCGCCCCGCCGCTGCACCATGCACCGCGCAGAGCTCATTAATTTGCACTTCTCCGCAGACAGTATATACAATGGCGGGGCGGGGCGGGGCGGGTTTATTAGTTTGGAGTCGCTCCATAGCGCCCTGTTGAATGGCCCGTCGCGCTGCTAGTTGCAGCCCTGGGCCCTTCTTATTATTGCCCATCCCGACGTGACACCGCGCCCGGCCCGGCCGCAAAATACTGAAAGTATTACTTTTGTAACCAAAGAGCCTCTCAAGCTCTCTCCGTCAGCCTCTCCGCCCATTTTCCCCACACCGCCCTCCCCTCCCCCTCCCCTTCTCTCATGCCGTCCGTCCCGCCCCGTCCGGGTTCGAACGTGAGTGTTACACATGATCAGCTGATCGGCTCCGGCGGCGGGAGCGCGGCGCGCAGCGAGCAGGGCGTTGACTCCGCCTCGCGCCGAAAACCTTCTCTCGCCCAGGACCGGGCCGGAGCAGGGGAGGAGGAGAGGAGAGGGGACCGGCGCTGTTGGGTGCGCCGGGCGGGGCGGGGAAGGGCGGGTTGGGGCGGGGCGGGGCGGGGCGGGGCGCCCGCTCTGAGGGACACACGCCCAGCGGACCAGAGCAGCAGGTTGTCGCTAACTCGCGGGGAGCTTTGGCGCGCGAGCGCGGCGCGGGGCGGGCTGGGTGTCTGCAGGCAGCAGCCGTTACGTAAAGCGCTCCCCGCCGCGAGACACATCAGTTTTGTATGAGAAATGGCATCTCGACCGGCCCGGCCGGGGCTGCGTGGCCGCGGGACCAGAGTCCGGAGCCGCACCGCGCAGGCCTCGGGGAGCTGTCCCGCACTTTTCTCCCGAGGGATCCACCAATCTGGTAATCTTGCGCACACTTATTTGTCCGATAAATAATGGTAATCACATACCAAAAATTTCTCCTTTCCTAACTTTTCGAGCTGTTTGGGGTTTTCCCTCGTTTAAATGTAAAAAAAATACATATTACCTAGATTTCGAAGATTTTTTGGAAAAATTTACCGTAAACAAATGTTAATTATATTAGTAATCAGTAATCGTGTGTACGTTACGTGCCTCAACCGAGTGACGGACCCGAGGGGGAAACAACTCTGATTTTTTTGTACAACTCGTAATTCAGGAAAAAAATCAGAAAACTTTAGAAAAAGTAAGGAAAATTCAGAAACAAGTAGATTGTAAGCGCATCAAACACGTTTGATACAAAAAGAAAAACCTCGTTCTTTACCTCTTTACCCTTTACGTTAATAATGTTAGCTTTCAACTAGAAATGGTAAGTCAACAGCAGGATAGTGAGTCCATAACACACGACACATTGTTGTCAGTCACGGCTTTCCACGTTCAAACCTTTCGCGGCATTTTTTTTCTTTTTGAGACAAACTTTAAATGATTACAGAATATCTCAATAGATGGCGTTGCTCTACTCGCGCATGCGCACAACCCATATCGGTGGTGTTGATATTGATACTCTCAATGTTGATAAACACAAATGAATGTAATGTTTACTTTTTAATTAGAAACTGCAGAATGTTGAAAATTGTTGATACGTTTCGTGATAACTTTATGTGGCAAATAGTGTAATTTGGTTGTATGATCGTCCGTAATTAAGTCGTAATGCGTACGGGATAAAAGTGGTCCCGCGGCGAGCAGTCGAACGTCTCTGTTCGAAATTTAGATTCTTAATTTCTTAAAATTTTGTTTAGTAACTCGAAAAAAACCTCTATTGTTGACTCATTACTGGGTAAAAAGCTAAAATTTGCTTACAAGGACGCATAACCGTAAGTATTACTATTTCTTCGCTGAAAATGGGGTCTAACTTACACCGCACTGAGCACAATACTCGTTCTTTCACCTCTATGTTAAGTGAGATGTGGAAAAGGTAAAGAACGTGTAAAAAATTATAAAAATTTACAAAAATACACAAAAGTTTAGCTATAATTAAAGCAAACATTCACTAAAAATCTACTAAACTTCACAAAAATTCACAAAAAAAATTGTACACCAGAATTCAGAGTTGTTTCTCCCTCGAACGGGACCCTTCTTGGCTGCTGCTCGCCGATGGTTCGATTTCCGGCTTTTCCTCCGGCCAGGCTGCGGCGCGGCGGGGACTGCCCGACTGGTCTCCACGGCATGCACGCGGAGCGAGCGGGTCGCGCCGAATAACACCTTTGCTGTGCCGTCTACCACCTTGCCATACACCTCGTCTGCCAGACGCGGAGCCGCGCGCCGCGGAGAGCATGCCTGGCGCGCCGCGCCGTGTCGTGCCGAGTGCCGAGCGTGCGGCATTCAATTGACATTGTACGGGCCACACCTTCCCACGCCGTATACGCACATACATACATAATGCAGCCTATGGGCTGCCCAAACACGCGCACGCGCTCACACACTCTCACACAGGACCACACACACACACACACTCCCGTCTGTAGACAAACACGTACGCTAGGTCCGTCCTGCTGCATGCGGGCTGTGCGTGCCCGAGTACGGCCAGCGCAGGGCCCCGGGCCCCGCGGGCACAGGCGCACCCCGGGCCGGACACGCCCGCCGAAAAATCACTTTCCGAACACACACTACGAATGGAACGAGTCCGGGAGGAGAGTGGGAGAAGGGAAACGAGGAAGAGTGAAGGAGAGAAGAGGCAGTGAGTGAGGGAGAGAGACGCAAAGAGAGGCGCGAGAAGAGAGAGAGAGAGAGAGAAAGAGAGAGAGAGAGAGAGAAGATTGGGAGGAATTAGAGAGGAAAAGAGAGAAGCTTAAGTAAAAGAGTGGGGAGTAACAAGAAAGGAGAGAGAGAGAGTGAGAGAGGGGAAGAGAGAGGTAGGAAGCCTGGAAGATGAAGACGCCGTCACCTAGCCTGGCAAGGCGACGCCCGCGACGCGCAAGGGGAGCCTCCCCGCTATCATCCAGGCCCATCATGAGAAAATGCAAACGCGAAACCGCTTCTGAGGCGATAAGGGGAGAGGCGACTAGAACGGAGAAGAACGGGACAGAGGGGCGCGGCAGGGCGGGGCGGGGCGGAGAATAGAACGGGCCGGGGAGGGGGGGGGGACAGCGGCGCATGCGCGGCGCACCGAGGGCGTGAAGATGCGTCGCGGCGCAGCGTCATGCCCGATCTAAAATTATTCATCAAGTGAAAGGAGAAAGAGTGCGAAAACACACTTTAGCTGCATTATGCGAAAGGGTGTTCACTTTCAGAAGAAGTGCTTGTGCATAATGTGCATATGCCGACTAACCGCGAGCGTTAGAAATCCGTACGGAGCACTTTTTTCCCCCTCCGTCTTTCGACACCAGCAGACCGGCGAGCACTGCAACCTCGGTGATAACGGCAGCACAACGCAAATTCAGTTAGCGGATTCGCATGGATTGTAGCCTGATAGCACTCGCGGAAGCTTCTCCCCCGCTGCCTCCTACTGGCAGGAGCAAGGACACTCCGAAACCCCCTACGTACGTCCTCTCGCGCGCTCGTATACTTCATTCAAATACCCACGACGAAAGACCGGGAGTAATTTTTTTTTCCGGGCAGCTGGCTGGCCGGCGTGCAGGCGTGCTGCACCCACGGAAGCAAACGCTTCTCCTCGGACAGGACGCGGATGGACACGCCGCGACATTGTGGCGGGCGGGCATGAGAGTTGGGCCCGCCGCGCCGCGCGCGGGAAGTGCTGCTGTGTGCGGAGCGGAGGAGCGGGCGCGCTCGCCGCCAACAAAAGGGACAGGCGCAAGGCGCACCACCACCGGAGCGCTGCCGCTCTCGCGCCTCATCCGTCCTTGTCGCACGCATGCGGGGGCCTGCCATCCGCAAAATCGGGCACCACCAGAGGTGCGACAAGGACGAAGTACGGGAGCGATCTTCGGAATCTGGGACGCGCGGCTGTCCGCGCTGTCCGCGCGGCCATCAAGTGCCTGCAGCCGGCCGGCCAGCCGCACCCGCGCGGCCGCTCAAACACTGCATCCACAGCGAG
>JAHWGI010000337.1:402500-480000 GCA_029379305.1 Frankliniella fusca | reverse complement strand
ACGGCATGAGTATGATTGAAGCCTAGCTGTACGTTCATTTACGGTGAAGAGGCCGTGGACATGCATGGTTATAAAACGCTTGTGCCACTAAGAAAAACATACGAAATATTTTGCACATTACTATTTCCGAAATGTACTGTAAATTTACGACAGCAGACCATTCTCGCTCGTGATTGAATTTCAAGCCTATTCTTAATTTTACGGTTGGAAATTTTAATCTTATAAACTCAAGCTCTGGCAGAAAATTTTTCTGTAAACCTACAAAATATTTGTTTACAGTCTGCTGCTATAGGGGTGACCTGCACGCTGGGGAGGGATGCGTCAACCGTACAGACAAAATCCACTTGGTTATCGAATTACCTTTTTTAAAAATTGGATAATTTAAAGTTTACTAAAATAAATCCACCCACTACCGCTTCCCGCACGATGGGGATGGGGTCGTTAAGCTGGTGACAGACAGCGCCGACCTTGAGCGAGCAGCATTACCATGTCACACACTCGGGGCGACATGGAGCCGTTTGGCCTAGGGGGCCGGCTTGGGAGGCAGCCGGCCGGCCGAAAGGCATTTACTTACAACATCATACAAACGCGACCGAAACCAGAAAGTTTTCTCCCCCAGGCTGCCTGCTCGGCCGGCGGCCCGGCCCGGCCCGGCCCGGCCCGGCCCGGCCCAGCCCAGCCCTGCCCTGCCTAGACGGGATCGACACAGTGATGTCGCTATTGTCGTCGTGCCACGCAGACTAGACAAACACAGTAATAACGGTGTTATTAGTGTTTGCCGATGGGGACGGTGAAAGCGCAATACCCAGGCAGGGCTTGGATGTTGTTGCTGTTGTTGTTGTTGAGTCACAATTACTCAGGCACTCGAATCAGCAAACGTAAGAACACGTGGGGGACCACAGATTTGATCAAATAATTGAACGAGACAAATATACAGGTTTATGTGTATAAATACGCTTTTTTTTTACAAGGAAAGGAAAACGATGACGAAACTGAAAAACGGACATTTTAAGAGCGTTAAGGTATGGCTTGGTGGGGGTATTTAATATCCCCGAGGCACACCTACTAAAGCGCCTATAGACCCTAAAGTACTCGATTTTTCATGTACTCACTATTGTGGGGGAAAATGCTCTCTGGTTTGAAAAATAATTTTTTACACATACGTTAGGTTTTAAAATTCCCCAGATACCTCGGGTAAGGTAAGATGTCCTACTTTTGTTTTACCAGTAAAATCGATCTGGATATACACCGTAATCAAGTGAGTTGAACTGGCACATATTTTTAGGTACTAGGTTAAAAATACCAGGTACTACCTCTACATAAAGCTTTTAAGTCTCAAGTGCAACACATTCGGATAGTGAGTCCAGCACATTGGGCCGCATGTGGAGTAGTAGGGTGTTTTAACTCACAGCATCTGAAAATCTCCAACGTCGTGAGCTACTGCCAGTATACCTACTGTCTATCAGCTGAACACTTTGATTACAGGGCGTACACTGGAAAAACAAAGGTGCTATCTAATGCCTTTTAAAGGCGTTAGTGAAATAGTGCCTTTAGAAAGGCGCTATCGCCTCCCAAAGGTGCTATTTTTGGCCCTAATCGTGCCTTTACAAAGGCATTAGTGCAGTAACACCCCAAGAAATTCAATAGCACCCCAAAAAGGGTGCTATATAGCACCTTTGTTTTTCCGGTGTAGTAGTCGACAGAATTGCCCGCGAAACGAACTGGTCCCGGACGCACCCTTACACGTGGCCGAGACTTTTAAGGAGGAGAAATTTCGCAGCGCGTAACGACGGCAGACGGGCATGGGAATATGAGATATGAGTTGGGAGCGTTGTCGGGCGTCAACGAATACCTGGTCATTCAATCAGCGCTGCTCCTGCCGACGAGCACGTACCCACGCGCACACACACGCACACAGACACACACACGCACCTTCCATTCATTCCCCATTCATTTTCGTTGTGCCGTTGTGACATAACGGAGTGTATTAGCAGCATCACGCCACCCCGCGCCACGCCATACTTTCCCAGAGCGCGCAAGGCAAGGGCCCCTGCTAACCCGCACGGCCGCGCCGCCGACCGCAAAGTCGCACGCGCGCGCACACATACACACACACACACGCTCACCAACATAAAGAAGGCATTGTCAAAATGCACAGAGCCATTTTTTTTCACGTTCAGCAAAACAAGAAACAAAACCAAAAAAAAATGACCCAAAAAATTACTTTAACGGATGTGAGATGTAAAGAAACATAAAGCTGTATAAAATGGAGGCAAACAACATTCTTGTAACAAAGCTGTTCAGCAGATATTTTAAAAACAATTTTTTTCGCTTGCTTTGGCACCTCTGAAATAACAAAAGTGTACAACCAAGTGTGCTCAAGTACAGTATTCATTATTTACTGCATACTTCGAAGTGTCCAGCAAATAATGTGTACATGCGCCATTATTTCCCATTATTTACTAGGGCCATTTAAATCGCGGGACAGTGACCGCTCGGACATTTTGTGTGGGCCATTGCTTGATAAGACCAAAAATCCTTGGACAAAATTGAATAGGATATTTTGTACCGGCCATTTCTTCCTGGAACCGCAGTAAATACAGTGTACATGCCCATGAACCGGGTGCTTCTTTGAATGCGGAACAGTGTTGCGGGATTGCATACTCCCTTGAGCTTCAGAGTCCATGGCGCCTTATGGGCGAATGGGGTAGGCAAACCCGCAACACTGTTATGCATTTAAAGAAACACCCGGTTCACACTTTTTACAGAATACCTTGGCATGTACACTCGCAATCCCCGTGTGTATACATAGGCACGTGCAACGTGCACACTATTTACTGCAGGCATGGGCATGTATGTACCGAGTGTTTCTTTGAATGCGTAACAGTGTTGCGGGTTTGCTTACCCCTTTCGCCCGTAAGGCGCCATGGCTCCTGAAGCCCTGGCGAGTATGGAATCCCGCAACACTGTTACGCATTCAAAGAAACACCCGGTACACATTATTTGCTGAATACTTCGCAGTATGCAGCAAATAATGAACACTTGCACACGCTTGGTTTTCCAGAGCGACTGCAGGAAGGACAGCAGTTGCGAGCAGGCACTCCCATTTTGCGGTGCGAGAAGTCCCGCATAGCCTCCGCGGCGCTGCAGGCGGGTGCCATTGGAGGAAGACGAGGCAGAGGAGGAGGACGAGGAGGGGGACGAGCACGCGGACGAGGAGGACGAAAACAAGGAGGAGGAGGAGGACGAAGACAAAAAGGACGAGGACGAGGAGAAGAACGAGTAGGAGGACGAGGACGAGAACGAGGAGGAGGACGAGGACGAGGAGGAGAACAAGGAGGAGAACGAGGAGGAGGACGAGGAGGAGGACGAGGAGGAGGAGGAGAACGAGTAGGAGAACGAGGAGGAGGACGAGGACGAGGACGAGGACAAAGACAAGGAGGACGAGGAGGAGGAGTCCCCGTCGACGAGGGGAGTTAAAAGTGCCTCTCCTGACCCGCGGCGAACAGGGGCCGCGGGGCCCGTGGGGGCCGCGTACTCTACCGGTACTAAAACACCTCCCCCCGCACGGCAGGCTGATTGTCTCTCCATAGGGAGCGGTCTGACCTTGGGCCACCTCGTAGGTATCAATAGATTATAAAACAGACGAGCGGCGCGGGTGGGGCGGGGCGGGGCGGAGCGCCCCTATCAATGGCCGGCGCCTCCGCCTTGCGTCACCCCGGACAAGAAGAACAAGGGAGACGTCATGAAGATAAACTCACCTCCTTTTGTTTTCCAGCGGCGGCAGCGTCCAGAGGGCCGCAATGTCTGTTTTGGCTTTCACTACTTAATTGCCCGCGCGCGCCACGTCGCGCCACCATGCGTCGTGTGTCTTTTGTTTCGTGTTTGTTCCCTTCTCTTCCTCCTTCTAACCTCTCTCTTTCTATCAACCATCGATTGCTCCCTAAGCCATCCCTATCCTTCTCTCTGCAACTCATACACCTAGCAGGGAGGCTAGCTCGCCCTTGTGTGGGCTCCAACGGAAAGGCCCTGACCGCTCCCCGTACGGGGGATCACGTTTCAAATTAAATATCTTTTCATTTAGGAGGGCAAAGAAGTCTTCGTTTCTTGCTTCGTTTAGAGTTGCGTAAAGAGGCAAAGCGTAAGCCTCCAAAGTGTCAAACGACAACATGGAAACAAAATATACCGGAAAACCAAGTGAAAAAAGAAAAAATAGAAAAAAACAACAATTTGTTCTCGCTTTATTAAACAAGAAATTTGCTTTTCAGAGCGAAATATTTGCTAATCGTTCTGACGAACAAATTTGATTGTAATCCACAGTGAAAAGGCTTCACGGTAAAAACAATGTCTGATTTTTTGAGGAAAAAGGGAAAACTTTGAAGAACTTCCGTAATTTGAGGGAAACCCCTCAGATTTTGAGGAAGACTCATCAAAAAATAAGGGAAATCTCCGCAAATTTTGAGGTGATATCCTAAAAAATCTTAGGAGTTTTCCTCAAAGTATACAAGGTCCTCAAAGTTTTCCCTTTTTCCTCAAAAAATCAGACATCGTTTTTACCGTGTTCGTATTGTGAAGCACGTGCCTTTTTCTGCAAATCAACAAAATGCTTCTCATTCACAAAGAGTTTGCTTAGTAAATATACAAAAATTTGATTAGCAATCTTTGAACAGTACGCTTACAGCTCCCCCGGTTTCACGTCTCACGTTTGATACTGCGGATCACACTCAGCCTCACATTACTTAATGTAGAACAGCCCTGCCCCTCACATTACCTTGTGAAGAGTACGTTAAGGTTTTCCTTGTGATAGCTGAGTGACAATGTAAGACCGGGGTACTCGTCATAAGGTAAATGCGCATCAGCCTCACACTCGATTTCATATGATTGAGTATAACTCGTAGGCCTTATACCAATCCTGTTACAGCGTCATGCCTGTTGGAGACATGACGAAAAAAAACCTCTACAGAGCCTCAACAACTGTTCCACATCGGCGGCACTACATCGTGTCGTTGTCATGGTGACTCAACGCCGCGTTTGGTGTGAAAGCAGCCGTGTCGTCGCGTGGCCCGCAGCCCGGCAGGCTAACGACATGAACCAGTGCACCGCCATGTGCTCATGGTCCCGCACGAGGAGCCCACCCACCCAACCAGCCCCATCTCGAAATTATTGTCTGGACAAAATGAGCTTCCGTGCGAGTCCTGGCGCGTGGCGTGGCAGGGCCGGGCGGGGCGGGGCGGGGCGGGGCGCCGCTGCAGCACCTCACGCGCTCAGTGTTACCACGTAGCCGCCGCGCCGTGCCCCGCCCCACCCCACCCCACCCCACCCCGCCCCGCCCCCGCGGCAGACAAAAGGAAACTGGAGTGCTTCTGCCTGCGGAGATGCACCGTGAGAGGCGCCCCCACCTCGCCCCACCCCGCCCCATCCCACCCCGCCCCATCCAAGCCGACAATAAAGAGAGTAGCAGCTAAAGCGCCTTGTTCATTCATTATGCTAATCAGCCCGCGGGGGCCGTCACACCGGCGGGGAGGCGAGGGTGAGAGTGCGGAGCACCACGCGGTCAAAATCCGCAGACCCACGGATTCTTCCTGCTGTGAAGACAGACAATGATCGTTATATATACTGTCATACACGGGGAAAAACGATTAAAAGCGACGGAAGAAAGTCGAGAGAACGTCCAGAGTTGTAATAATAATAATAACAACAAACAATAAAAAAAAGTAGAAATCCGCGCACCCTTACGTGTGGTATGGCACCGCAGCGCAGTAATCCCGCTGCTCTTTTTACGACTCTCAATGACGCGCAGCAGCGAGGGTTTACGGCAGAGCGTCGCGCGCCGCGTCTCCAGCTGACGTCGCAGCGCGCGCGCCTGCCGTCTGACTCCGAGGATTGCTCTGGTACCTCCGTCCTTGTCGCACCTATGGCCATGCACTAGGTTGGGGATGGCGGGGCCCTATGAGTGCGACAAGGACGGGCGCGAGGAATAGTGATCTTCGGAAGCAGACGGCTGGGGTTTGGTACTGACAAGCCACCTGCTGGAGCTGGAGGAGCGGGTGGGGAAGGACGCAGGAAAGGGCACGACGGCAGGTGGACGCCCTCCCCCCCCCTCCCCCCTCCCCCCGCACGCCTCTCGACCCTCACGCACTTTCTCGGCGTCACGCGTCGCTCTCGATCAGTGTGTGTGTGTGTGTGTGTGGACAGTACTATACTGACTTTCCGTTTCGTCTGGGGGAACAGACACAGATACACACACACATACACACACACAATCCACCTGATGAGCTGTCCGGGACTCGGACTCGACGACACTCCGCTGATGGGCTGGATCGGTCACTTCGGTCCGGAGACCTGGTTCCACCCGATCGCGGCAGCAGCACACATAAAACACGCACACACACACACACACACACACACACACACACACACACACACACACACACACACACACACACACACACGCACGCACGCCACACAAAAACTCTCACTCTGTTATGCGCTCTCTCGCAGCAGTATAAATGTTATATCAGCGATTTGGTCGAAATCGAATATGGAAATTCCTTATGCGCTGAGAGATATCGAGGGGGAAGCGACCATAAAGGTTTCGGGTGTCAGCAGTAGACAGCCCGGAGCCCGGATTATCTGGAATGTCACTCGGAAAACATTCATCTTCATCTAAAAATTGCCTCAATTACCCCAAATTTGACCCAAATTTCTTGATTTGCCGCCGCCGAGTCAGTCGAATCAACTAAGCCGCTTCTTCCTCGGCCTGATTGCGTTTTAGAAATTCAGTCGACGATAGCATTTTACCGCATTTAACAATGCACTTTGATACTTTACTTGTTATAAAAAAAAATTACTGGTAGGACACAAAAAATATGCTGTAAGAGCTCGTGTGATAATTTTTGTTGCGAAGCTTCCGCGTTCTGCGTAACTCTGCCTCCATCATTTCCGATAAAGGCGGCGACAGGGAAAAAAAACTCGTCCCTCACGACGAAGTGCGCCGCTGTACATCAAGGACACGATCAGCGACAGAAAAAAAATAAACAAAAGGAAGCTACTGCCGGAAGCGACCCAACGGGAGACTGACCGAGTTTTTGCGATTCTAGCGACCCCAAATAGCGAGCTGGTTAGTAATGCGTTCCATGAAGAAAGGACTGTTCTGCACGTCGTCGACCTGGCACAGACTCATTAGCCGGAAACCCATGATCATTTTTGTTCGTTTACGCTGCCGGACGGAGACATATTCTCCAAGGAAGGAGCGAAAATGACTGGAAAGGAGCAGACAAATTGTAAATTACCGAATCTTATCACATGGAAGCTAAAGAAGTTAGTGAACTTCCCTCTCGAGGTGCTCAACGCAACATGGGATGGTTAGGTTGGGTTAGGTACGACGGCGGTCGGCGCGGTGCACGCTGCTCGGGCGGCTTCGCACCATTCAATCTCTTGCTGTCTCTTAAAAAGTTATTTTCGTAACGATTATTTCTCGACATTCCCTCACGTCACCGGCGCGCTTGTCTGCTCGCAGCGCCACTCGAGACGATTGGCATCGAAAGTTTTATTGGCGTGTGTTTCACTGCGTCTTAGCGTCCCGCAGCGCGACGCTGGCGGAGATTTCTCGCGGAGAAGCAGAAGAGCTCGGGCTGCCTGTCCTCGCGAGCGCACGCGCGCACGCCGCAAACAGAAAACGTGAAAAATGTTTGAAAAGTAAGGAACATAAGGAGTCCGGACACCACAAAATGTTCTTAGCGAGCGGTTTTTAAAATTTTGTTCCTGTAGGTCCTGTGGGAATCGGATTGAGGACTGAGCGAGGGGGAAACCACTCGGGAAATCTTGTGTGCAAATGCCAAGCATATCTCGATGAAATTTTCAGAAATCTTCAGAAATCTCTAGAAATCTCGATGAAATCCTTGTAAATCTAACTGGGAAATTTCATGATATCTGAGAGAAATCTTGGGAAATCTCCCCGCGCGAAAGGATCTGTACTTAAACTATAGTTAAAACTGTACAGGTTGAACTGCATTTTAAAACTGCACTCCGAAATGCATTGAAAGAGTCCATAAAAGCGATTTTAAAGTGCATGCCATAGTGCATTCTGAACTGCGTCCTAGACTGTTGCTGAAACTGTAGTTGGACTGTGTATTGAAAGCGTACTTTTTGTGGACTGTTTGAACTCTAGTTGGAGATTTAGTTTAGATGAAGATTTACAGCAGTCGAAGACTTTAGTGAAATGTATACTTTTTAACTGAGTTGCTCTTACACTGTTACTGTAATTAAAGTGTGTCCAATTGTCTATCACGAACCACAAGTCCGGTATGGTCTTGTAGTACAGTACACACTACGTGAACACTAAAAATAAATTAGCCAAAAATATGAAATTCACTACAACTGTTTCTTTTATGAGATGAAGGGTTACATCTTCACTTATAACTGCTGTCACGCTTGAAAGAAACTGCAATTTCTGAAACACTTCCTGGGCATTCCAGTGACGAAGAAAATACTCCGGGATATCAGAGATTGATTATATATGTCGTCAGGAATCGCGTAACGAAATTTGTTTAAAAGTACTCAGCGTCTTGGCGCTTCGTGAAACACTCGTTCACCGTGAAATCAAAATCTCTATCAAATAAGCTAAAAATCCCAAAACACAATAAAAACGCCTTGATTACATTCTGAGAACAACCGTACTGTTGAGCGTTTTCGAAAAGGACAACAAAAAATGAGTACTTTCACATAGCACTGGAGAGTTGAATGGCTATCGACGTGGGGAAGAGCAAACAGTTAGAAAACAGGGGATCTACAGTGAAACTGAATTGAAACTGTAGTTCAACTGTATTCAAACTGTAGTGGGACTCGTCAGCCGCCAGGTTGGAACCTTGGGCATCACACTAGGTTACTGCAGACCTAAAGCTATGGTGTCGCAGTGGCTCAGTGGTCAACGTCACGGGCTCCCAACTCCGAGGTCCGAGGTTCAACTCCAGTCAGCATCCAAGGTAAAGTCAACGTTCCGTAAGGTAACTTCGGTCGATTACAATGTTCATTACCAAGGTAAATAGATAGGTAAAGAGGAAGAGGGATGGGCGAATAAAATATATTAGAATTTTGAATTTTTTCTACCCTTAGAAACTACACTTAAATTGTACTTTACAACTGTAGTTCGGACTGTAGTAGTGAACTCCGAGGTGAACTCTGCCAAACTGTGCAAAACTATAGTTTCAACTGTGAACCTGCGAAATTGATGTAGAAAAACTACAGTTTAGGTACAGTTTTAATACAGTTTTCTGCAGTTAGACTACAGTTTAATTATAGAAAACTCAGAAAAACTCGACTTGAACTGTAGTTGGTGAACTACACTTAAACTGAATATTTATTAGACACCGGACTACTTTTAGAAATATACTTCAGTCTGCAATTAAAGCGCTTCTGAACTTCACATGTAATACATTATAACTGCAGATATGAATGAAGTTAAACTTTGGTTGAAAAGACGAGTCCCAACTAGAGATCCTTTCGCGCGGGTCATGAAATCTCATTATTAAAATCTCACAAAATCTTGGAGATATATCTTGTGAAATCAGTAGAAATCCTGTGTACACTTGGAATGGCCCCCGCGAGTGTGACTGTAAGCGAATGAGTGAATGAGCCCGAGTTGGGTTGAATGAATGAAATGTGGTTGATAACGTGTGCTCAAGTGCAGTGACTGCCATCTGGAGACCCATATTATTATTACACAGTAATATAGTGGTCGCCTCGCCTACCCTTTCACGCTGCCCTCCCATCCACCCGCGGGCCCCCCTTGTCCTCCGTTGTCCCACACCGCGGGGTCGGAGGGTCGCACGGCGCGGCGGTGCCCCCCCCCCCCCTCGCCCCGCCCCGCGGGCGCCGCTGGCTGAAAGCAAACCGCAAGCAAGTACGGCGTGACGTGGCGTGGCACGGCGCGCACACC
The DNA here is from genome assembly GCA_029379305.1 of Frankliniella fusca. Classification (NCBI taxonomy): domain Eukaryota; kingdom Metazoa; phylum Arthropoda; class Insecta; order Thysanoptera; family Thripidae; genus Frankliniella; species Frankliniella fusca. Next base: position 470,063 of record JAHWGI010000337.1, on the reverse strand, counting down.
GCATACTGCTATATGGCAGCTCGGACTGGACCACCACGAGCAGTGCGCAGGGCATCGCCGTGCCACTACCCACCCCCCACCCTGCAAGCACGGAGCAGTACTCCCAGCCCAGCAGAAAAGCGAAGTGTTCTGGTATCATGCAAAATATAGGCTTGAGTTGAGTGGAAAATACTTGACAACCTCAAGTGCCGTTATTGTACTATGGTAACAGTAAAATGATTTAGATACCACTGATAACTTATTCACCATGGCAAAAAATACCACGATGTAATACCGAACCGTTCCGTTCGCCAGAACAGCGAACAGTTCCGAGGAATAGCGATAAATTTTTCAGCGATAACGAAACTATTTTGCTCTTACCATTCTACACACTCCCGGCTTATGTACTTTTTTGTACGTAGCTATGTAAATCTATGTGCATGCGTAACTTACGTAAAAATTTCTTACATAGTTACGCATAAAAAGGCTCACTTTTTACGTAATTACGTAAGAATTTTTGCATAATTATGTAATAAATTTTACGTAAGCTACGCATGCACATAGATTTACATAGCTACGTACAAAAAAGTACATAAGCCGGTAGTGTGTAGTCAACGTGTTTCCTCAACAAACTAGGTTGCCCCTTTCTTACATTTTTATTTTTTTTTCGTCGTGTGGTGTGGTCTAGCTTGGAGGGGTCTTGCCTACGACCCGATCAGCTGAGCGAAGGCCTTCCGTGAGACCGGCGGCGGCGCGGCGCGCGGCGCGGTGACACCGTCTCGACCTGACCCGACCCGAGCGACCAGACCAGCGACCGCCAAGGCTCGCGGCGGGGCGCGGCGGGGCGGGCCAGTGCCAGCCGCTGAGGTGACTTGCACGCCGCTCGCTGACCCAAGCGCACCCGCCGATTTAATAATTGGCCAGCGTGGCGTGGCGCGGCGTAGCGTAGCGCCACCATCAGCCGGTATGACTCTCACTACTCGCCGCACCGCTCAGGGGGCAGGGCAGATGCAGCGGCCCGCCCCGCCCCGCCCCGCCCCGCGCCGCACTTGCGCAATAAGCCCGCTCAATCGAAGCCCTCTCTCGCAGAGCTCTTTCTCTCCATTTTCTTTATACTCCACCGGTGGTTGGACGCGGCCCCGCCAAGCGTAGCAGCAGCAGCAGCAGCAGCAGCAACAACAACATTTCACCGTTCTGGCACCATGTTGTTCTTGCAGTCCCCGGTGTTTATTTTTTTCTCAGCCTCCCGCGCAGAGAGATTTTTTTTTTCACTTCTCCATCTTTACGAGTGACTGGAGATCACTTCATTATGGCAGCTTGACGCCGTGCGCCGCCGGCAGCAGGCGCCCGGCGTCGTCGTCAGCGCCACGCCCCTCGGTGGGGTGGGGTGGGGCGGGGTGGGGTGGGGTGGGGTGGGGCGGGGCGGGGCAGGGCGAGGTGCAGAGCGTCACGCTACTGTGCTCCCGGGTAGAGACGAGAGCCGACAGCCGACAACGCAAACAACACTTTTGTTTCCTCCGAACCGAGGTACGGAGCGGAGCCGTGGGCGGGCCGGGCCGCAGGCCTGCAGGAACCCCGTGGGGCCCTCATCCGGGAGCCCTTGCCCCGCGGAGCCCCCGCCACACCCGGGAGCCCTCACCCGGGAGCCCTCAACAGGGAGCCCTTACCCTGCGGAGTCCCCGCCACGCCCGGGAGCCCTCACCCGGGAGCCCTTGCCCTGTGGAGCCACCGCCACGCTCGGGAGCCCTCACCAGAGAGCCCTCACCAGAGAGCCCTCACCCGGGAGCCCTTGCCCTGCGGAGCCCCTGCCACGCCCGGGAGCCCTCACCCGGGAGCCCTCACCCGGGAGCCCTTGCCCTGCGGAGCCCCTGCCACGCCCGGGAGCCCTCACCCGGGAGCCCTTGCCCGGAGCCACCGCCACGCCCGGGAGCCCTCGCCCTGCGGAGCGCCCGCCACGCCCGGGAGCCCTCGCCCGGGAGCCCTGTCGCCGGGGCGGCCCGTTTTCCGGCCTCCGGTCCCCGCATCACAGACTCCGCGCTTATCGGACGAGAGAAAGATAGCGCGGCGGGAGAGAGGGACGTCTCGTTGAAAGGTCCGAACGAGTCACCGGCAGTGTCGATGCCTTGGGCTGCATTCCCCACTGGTGATTATACACCCCTACCTGCCTGGGTGCAACAGGAGGATCAGGAAAGCATCCAGGCGGCGCTCAGGCAGACGTGGGTGCGAGGTGTTACACCTAACAACAAGATACCCCGAGCCGCAAACAACTCTGAATTTTGGTGTACAAATTTAGAGATTTTTTAAAAGAATTTAAAGTAATTTTGGTTGAATTTCACCTTATTTTATGAATATTTTAAATTTTCCAAAAATTTTCTGTTTTTTTTTTTTCCTAGAATTTTTCTGAATTTTTTACCGAATGTTTTTGATCTTTTTTTTAAAAAAAAAAAAATATCCTGAATTTCTCTGAATTTTGAGGTGTACAAAAATTTCAGAGTTATTTCCTCCTCGGGATGCGCGGGGTACCTCCGAGACATCATGGCCTCATGGTGCACGCCGGGTGGAGACAACACGGAGGACGGCGGCGCGCGGGGCAGCGTTGGTTAAGTAACGCTAAGCCGTTACCATAACCAGCCACTAACGTCTCGAGTATCACCTCGCGTTAACGAGGCTCGCGGTGTTAAACAAGTCCGATTGCAGCGGCGCGCTGGTCCGCGGGTCTGAGCAGGAGGGATGGGCGGATGTCTCTCGAACGCTCATCATAAAGTGAGAGAATTTTTTCAAGCTTGCGAAATATATTTTTACTCTACTGCACGTGAGCAAATAATGAAATCACTCATCTGCAAAAGAAGCGACTTCCGCATACTTAGATTTACAAGGTACGGCGAGGGGTCGGCAACTCCCCTTAGTCGTGCACGAGGTAGTATCGGTAGTATGCGTATATTACCAGTAATATCACTGTTATTCAATTACTGTGACGTCACGTTCTTTTTCATGTGAAAAAGTGTCACATTGTTTAAAATGTAATGTCACATTCTTTTCAACGTGAATCGGCCAGAATTTGCGGGCTAAATTTTATTGTCACATTCAAAAGAATATGACATTAATATTAAAAGGAATGTGACAGTTTTCACATGAAAAAGAATGTGACGTCACAGTAATTCAATAACAGTGTATAGCTAATATGTATGTAATATAAAATAATGAAATAATGTTAAGTAAATATGTAGTAATACATAATAATATATAGTAAGTTTGGAGTAATATAAAGGCAAAATTGTGGTAATATGCAAGCGATATATGGTAATATACTGGTAATATACAGGAAATGCAGCCACCGCGTACGTACGAAGTATAATATACGAGTTGACGAACCCTCGGTGTATAGCGACGCGTAACCCGCTCTCGGAACAATGTCTGTTAATTTTAAGACCCTACTACAGCGACACACACACACAAACACACGTACACTAGCTTCGCTGTTGTGTGGGCCTTGTGACACAACACACGAAATACCTCAACATAATTTTGCGGAGAGATAACGCCCAACAAGCCGCGACAACGAACAACGACGACGACAATAAGGCGAGGCTTTCTAGCGTCGTTGACATCTCTCTCTCTCTCTCTCTCTCTCTCTCTCTCTCTCTCTCTCTCTCTCTCTCTCTCTCTCTCGTTACTTGAGAGGCTGCATTTCCGCACCGCAGACATTACTACTTGTTGGGTGCGCGGCGGACAACGGAAATGTAATGATATTGCTTGTGGTGACGCGGGCGCGGTGTTGGTGACCGTCCAGCAGCAGCAGCCCCGCGGTGGCGGCGGGGACACCCGGGCAGCGCGCCGCAGCGGGCGGACCAGGACAGGGCCTTGTCGACGGCGGTGGTGAAGGAGAAGGAAGAGGAGGGAGCGAGGGAGATGCGATGCTGTTGCTGTGACAACTCCGCATCACTTTCACTACTGGGTGCCGTGCTGGGCCGCGCGAGCGAGAGAAAGAGATAGAGCGAGAGAGGGGCGGAGGGGAAGAGGATAGAGAGAGAGAGAGAGAGAGAGAGAGAGAGAGAGAGAGAGAGAGAGAGAGAGAGAGAGAGAGAGAGAGAGAGAGAGAGAGAGAGAGAGAGAGAGAGAGAGGGGGGGAAGGAAGAGGGGGCATTCTCCTCTCCTAACGCGTCCTCATTTGCATCTTTTCAAGTAACGCGCCGCGACGCGCTGTTATGTCACGCTACGGACGCAACGAGATGATAGCATAGAGGAGATGACCCTGGACATCCGGCGGGAGCCAGGAGGAGGGGCTTTTTTTTTTACCCTCTCTCTCTTCTTCTCCTTGTTTTTGTTGCCGTGCTGAAGTTCGTCATCGCATTGATGTCATTGTTATCGCTGGCAGGGCGCCGCGAGCCCGGCCGGACCTTATGTAAATGGTATTATCACCACTCCGCAGGGGCCGCAGGTCACGGTAGAAGGACGTAACGTTCTTTGGTTGCTACACACTACGCACATTAAGTACGGAATTAAGATTATGTGTCTTTGGAGTTCCATAAGAACTTAGGAATAAAAATTCCTAAAATACCTTCAACAAGGCGCAAGGCATAACAGACCTGAGCCCAAATTTACCTCACACTTCTTCCAATTTCCTTTCATCTCATCAATTCTTTCACCGCAACAAAATCAACATCCTCAAAAATTTTTCTGACTAAGTGCTACTCTTGTCTTGGGACACAACTGTAATTTTTGGCCTTGATTTTGAATTTGCTTATCATACACTATTTTAAAATAATTGAAATTCTTCAATTTTGTTCCATATAAAAAAGGGCCCAGGTATCAAGGCTCTAATGGGAGAGAGAGAGAGAGAGCGAGGGTAGAGGTAGGGAGGGAGAGAGAGCGCTGGCGGTGATTGGGCCGGTAGCTCGTATGAGCCTAGAGGCCCGTTGCCTCACGCCTCGGCCGGCCCTTACCTCTCCGTTGCGTGGCCCGGCCCCGGCCCTGCAGTGTTGCTCGCGACCATACCGAGAATAAGGGATTCGGCCGCCCTGATGCGCCGAGCCGCGCGGGTTGCACCACGAGCTCGGCACTGAGCAGGTTTATTTAAGAAAAGCAGGACCTTACAATGACCCTCTTGGATTTCGCTCATATTTTGGTGGTTGGTAGTCCACCTAGGTGGGAGCTTAAAGCCAAAATATTAGACCCCAAAAAAATTTACTCTGGGAGATATTGGAACTTTAAGTTTTTTTGGTCAAATTTGCAGTCAATTTGGGTATTTTGAATAAACTTGCGACTAAGTGACCGAATGGGTCGCCACTTCAGTCCTAGACTCAAAATTGAACGAGGAACACGGGGGACGACTCGGATTTGACCTACGACAACGTTTTGATGGAGAATTTTCACTTTTTCTAGAAAAATTACCAAAAAAGTCCCAAATCTTGGGATTTTTCAGTTTTCATCCTGTGATCTGCACGTCATGTTACTTTTCCGACGTAAAAAAGTCCGCTGAATCCAAAAATAACAATCCCAGATTTTTGCGACCAACCGTTTCGGAGATATGCCACCTCAAAGTTAGCCAATTTGTTTTTCGGTGTAAAAATACTGAGATTTTGCCCTCCTGCTCATTCCCAAGAACGATCCCAGCAACTCCGGTCTTGTGCACGGGTCGGTGGCCTCTAGCGCCTGCTAGGTAGGCCAAAGAGCCGTGCCGCGTGGCTCTCTAGGCCGCGCGCTGCCGGTGGGACGGGCGGGGAATTCTGAAGAACAAGAAAAATCATTTTAGACTAAAATTTTCAGTTTCTGGTAACGTTCCAAACAGCTGGAGGAGAGCGTTCTTCGAGTGGCTGCGAAAAGTTGTCTGCACGCGACATTTCTATTAGCCATCCGGGATGATCTGCTTGGGGCACAAGACGACACCGTGGACCTTATCGGATGCACCGAACATCAAAGGGGGTTAACCACAGCCATCATAACACACTATTTGAACTGCCGCGTGCACTTATTTGTGTGTGCTGAAGCAGATGAGTACATGAGTTCAAAACTTCAGAATTCCCCGCTCGTCCCTTCCGGCAGCGGCAGCGCGCGGCCTGCCCGTGCCGTGCCGTGCCATGCCGCACCAAAAGATACCTGTCTCTCTCGCACAGTGACCTTTTCTCTCTCGCACACTCCCGCCGTGCCTACGGTCGGTCCGGCGGAAGCTAAGTCGGGGCTGCCTACCTGCCTGTGGGGCCGCCCCGACCGCAGCTACTCCGGACCGGCACATTAGATCGCCCCGACTAAGTCGTTAATCCCCCAACCTGTCGAGATTCTGGAACCACGGCCGGGCCCGTAGTGCCGCCACCTTTTCTCCCTCCACCGTGCCCACCGTCAACACCGTACTCAACAATTGTTTTGGCTGTAGGATCTGTGGGCTAAGGTGGATAAGGGTGAGAGAGAGCGAGCGAGGCGAGGCGAGGCGAGGCGAGGCGTCGGCGACACCGGCGACACCGGCGAGACGAGGAGGGGAGGGGGGGGGGGGAGGGAGGGAGGGCGAGAGGGAAGCTGTTGGCAGCGTGGCAGGGGCAGGGTAGGCCAACAGCCCAACACGTATGTAGTGCGGCACGGCTCTTTGGCCTACCTAGCAGGCGCTAGAGGCCACCGACCCGTGCACAAGACCGGAGTTGCTGGGATCGTTCTTGGGAATGAGCAGGAGGGCAAAATCTCAGTATTTTTACACCGAAAAACAAATTGGCTAACTTTGAGGTGGCATATCTCCGAAACGGTTGGTCGCAAAAATCTGGGATTGTTATTTTTGGATTCAGCGGACTTTTTTACGTCGGAAAAGTAACATGACGTGCAGATCACAGGATGAAAACTGAAAAATCCCAAGATTTGGGACTTTTTTGGTAATTTTTCTAGAAAAAGTGAAAATTCTCCATCAAAACGTTGTCGTAGGTCAAATCCGAGTCGTCCCCCGTGTTCCTCGTTCAATTTTGAGTCTAGGACTGAAGTGGCGACCCATTCGGTCACTTAGTCGCAAGTTTATTCAAAATACCCAAATTGACTGCAAATTTGACCAAAAAAACTTAAAGTTCCAATATCTCCCAGAGTAAATTTTTTTGGGGTCTAATATTTTGGCTTTAAGCTCCCACCTAGGTGGACTACCAACCACCAAAATATGAGCGAAATCCAAGAGGGTCATTGTAAGGTCCTGCTTTTCTTAAATAAACCTGCTCACTGCGGGGCGCGAAGAGATCGGGGGTGATAAGTGCTCGCCCGCTGACACCGCTACACGTTAAAAAATAAATAAAAAATAAAAAAACGATAATTACAAAACGAAGAGGGTGGCGGTGCTGGAGCGCGCGAAGTGAATTGGTCCCAGCGCCGCGTGTGGTACACCACACTTTCTCACTTTTATTAGGTGCAGGGTGACTTTAGCGCGTAATTGTTTCACGGTATCGCGCCAACAGGGCCTAATTTGTGAATTTATGATTTCCAGGGAGGGGATTCTTGCCGGACCGTCGGGAGGAGAGGGCGCACTGCAGCCGGACAACATCAGGACGCTGTAAGTCAACGCCAGCAGCCCTACGACGTGAGGGGATGTCACATTTCAAAAGTTGTGATTGTTAGACTGAGGCCCGCGCCGTCCCCATGCCCATGAAGGCACTTATTAACACTTCTTACGCAGGAGGCGTCATAGCAAAATCCTTACAAACGCGTGTGTGCTGCTCTGTAATTGCGAACCAATTGTGATGATCGATTTTCATCGTAAACGGTAAAAACAATGTCTGATTAATTATGTTTTTAGGAGGAAGGGAACACTATTCATATTTTGAGGATGATTTTTATTTTTTAAAGTAAGGCACATATTTTGAGGATGTTTTCTTAAAAAATTGAGAGAAATTCATCAAAAATGAGAGAAGTTTTTCTTATAGTTTTCCCTCAAAGTTTTCCCTTTTTCCTAATTAAAAGAATCGGACATTTTTTTTTACCCTGTAATGCGAACTACACTATTTCACTGTTATTGAATTACTGTGACGTCACATTCTTTTTCATGTGAAAACTGTCACATTCCTTTTAATATTAATGTCACATTCTTTTGAATGTGACAATAAAATTTAGCCCGCATATTTTGGCCGATTCACATTGAAAAGAATGTGACACTGCATTTTAAACAATGTGACACTTTTCACATGAAAAAGAACGTGACGTCACATGAATTGAATAACAGTGTTGAGATTGCGCATCAGTAATCCACTTGTTAGCTTACAAAGCAACGAAGCGGATTTACAAAGTCAAAGAAGGGTTCAGCACTAGACGTTGTATCATATTAGACGTCTACAGGACGACCTCAGTCAGGAGACTTGCACGCACGAGTAAGCCAAGTGCTCGCATACTGCTACTCCTGAGATTATTTCAGATACTTTTAGAAAAATGAGAATAATTAAATACCAAGCTACCCTCCATTGAATAATACCAGCAGGAGAGGTATCTCAGATGTGGCGAAAATCCCTTTCGAGGAAAAAGAAGTCACATCAAAGTAGTTTTAGGGCACTGGGCCGAGGTGCCGGGACATTATGGATCCCGCTGGACAAAAGCAGGGTCTGTCAAGAACTATAATCAGCTTTGTTAGCACGCACTCGGCCTAGTTCTGTTTCGTTTATCGCCGCGCACAGAAAGACCGTGCTTAAAAAAATAGAACATGCAGCTTGCGACAAAGACGCACTTTCACCCACTTGGACAGACTTAGCGACACCGTCCAGTCTAGCGCCAGGACTTTGGCCTATAGTGCTGGAGAGTGTTTCGGCAGAGAAATCGCCGCTGTTCGTTTCTCCCGAAACGGATAAAATGGCATGAGCAGCACCAAAAGCGAAGCAGCATTCATACGCCCCTTCGCCTCCTCCCCAGCCGCACCGCCTCGTGAGAAAACGGGTGCCGCGCCGGCGGGGAGTCGAACGCGCGCCCTCGCCTCGCCCGCGCGTTACGGCCATAACGCAAGCAAAGGGGCCTTTCTTCTCGCGGCGACACGCACCAGTGGGTGACGACCCGCCACGCCACGCTGCTGCTAGCAGAGGCTATGATGAGGCTTCGCGCTCTCGACCGTGTTCACTTCAATAAGAGGGAGAGGAAAAGAGAAGGGATTCGTGGTGGAAGGTTGGAGCTGGAGTGTAGATGGAGAAGAGAGAGAGCAAGAGAGACGGACAGAGAGAAAGAGAAAGAAAGAGAGAAAGAAAGAAAGAAAGAGAGAAAGAAAAGAAAGAAAGAAAGAAAGGAAGAAAGAAAGAAAGAAAGAAAGAAAGAAAGAAGGAAAGAAAGAAAGAAAGAAGAGAGAGAGACAGAGACAGAGAGAGAGAGAGACAGAGAGAGAGAGACAGAGAGAGAGAGAGAGAGAGAGAGAGAGAGAGAGAGAGAGAGAGAGAGAGAGAGAGAGAGAGGGGGGGGGGGCGAAGGGGAGAAGCGAGGGAATATGGGTAAGGAGCTGTGCGCGTGTTTTCGGATGATGAGCGTAAGGCATGCGCAATAACGGAAGCACGGAGGCGCGAGGGATGTTCAAGAACCACCAGCAGCAGGTGAAATTGTGGAAAGGGAAAAAGAAGCCCTGCGCTCGTTTGCCTCGCCTCACCTCGTCTCAGCTCCGCCGACCCGACAAGGTCTCAAAGCAGCAAGGAGAAGCCATCACCGCCGACGCTTCGGTCCCAAGCAAACCGGCCGGCAAATCGCCTTCCCTCTCTGGTTCCGGCTGCTTACCCGACATTACGGGGCGCTGCAGGGCGGGGCGGGGCAGCGGCACGTTGGGCCTCTTTGCCAGGGACACTTGGGCGGTGGCGGGGCTGGGCGGCGCGGGGCGCGCGAGCCACCGACACCTGTCCAGAGCCCCGCCGACGGCGGTGCGCCTCTGACGCGGTCTGACGCCACCCCACCCCGCCCCGCCCCGCCCCGCCCCGCCCCGCCCCGCCCCGCCGCGCCCCACCACGCCGCGCACAGCAGCCGGCCCGGCCGCTCCCACCGTTGATGTGCGGTTTCTCGACTTGCGGGACAGCAAACAATCCCTGGGCTGGGCGCCGCTGGGCGCCGCGACGCCGCCGGGTAACCGCGCCGGCCCGCGCACCAGGGGCGCGACAGACCAAACACACCGCCGCCGCAGAGGAGGATGGGCTTTCACTTTCAAAAAATGAAATAACTATTCACTAAATTCAACGAGGGAAGCACCTCCCATAATGTTTATTCTTTAACAAAGCGCATGACCACATAATGGCCATGCCGTGCCAACGCGTGCGGTCGTCCCGAGCCCGCGCGATGGATGGAGGGGGAGAGTAGGAGGTGACCGCGACAAAAACAAACACATCAATCAATGTGATCGTCGCAAAACGAAAACCGCATCGAGGACAAGGGCCTCGGGCCACGGGCCGCTGCGGCGTACGTAGGGGTATCAGAGCCCGATGTGGCTGCGGCGTCCCGGGGACGTCCCGGAGGATTTCCCCGAGGTCACCACCGGCATTTGTCATCTCTGGTGCAAGCGCAGGAGCGTACCTCTTAATAAAACAGGACTATTAAAATATGCAATTAAGCTACAAATTTTAAACTTAGATAAAATAAGTACTGTTACTGAAAAACAAGCTCGTCAATTTTTCTTACTTTCTCTGTGAACAATATCTTTGTAGATTTACGATTTCTTTTGAAAATTACGATTTACGAAAAATGTTGTAAATTTACGACAACCCTTTTTTGCTCGTAATAGACTTTCAAGTTGATACGTTAGTGCTCGCACTTTTACGATTTGTAATCATCATTTTACAGCTCTACTTCATGGAAAAATTTTCTCGAAAACCTTCAACTATCACAGTGTTTGGCTTTTCAAAGTTTTATTTATTTATATTTATTTATTTATTTATTTATTTATTTATTTATTTATTTATTTATTTATTTATTTATTTATTTATTTATTTATTATTTTAACAGGGCACGGCGGCACGTAGTACGTGTTACACCGCGTGTCAAGACGCGGCCAGAGCGGCGCCACTGCTAGAGCCCCGCGCCCCGACGCCGCTCTGTCCCGACGCGACGGTGACGCCGGTGTGACGTGACGCCTTGGTCACGACCGCGCGGCGCTGCACCTGACCTGAGATCGTTACAGCGCGTGCGAGCGAGCCCGCCTGCATCCAGAGCAAGGAGTCAGTGACATTTAGCGAACCGCGACAGTATAGCTATCGTCACGTTGATAGTGATTTCCAAAGGAAAATTTAACTTTCACCACCTTGGAACTTTTTTTTTTTTTCGGAGCACGCGACTATCTATTTATTATGGCTTTTTTAGCATATAACAATCGTAACACGCTTTCTTTCTCCGTGGCAATAAAAAAACACGCGTTGTCACTTACTGCAACGCAAAAAGTAACTTTCGTGATGGAATATTTTTTTCCCCCTTTTCAAACGAAAAAAGTTGAAGTCACGTTTAAACATTCTGTAAGCGCTTGCTTACAGCGCCATAAAGACAAGAAGTTTGAAGCTTGCGGCTCTTCGCGCAAGACGAAATATCAAGAACTTTGTCCCGGAGAAGATGTTCCTCCCTCAGACTTCTTTACGAGTATTCCAAAATGATACAGATGCAATAAGAAGTACTTGGCAAAGGTGCGACTCCAGAGCCTGATGCCTGATCTGCGAGCGGCTAGTTCAATGCCACAGTCGGTGTGAACTTTTACAAAAACTTACACACACATACAGATTCCCATACGAGCCTCGTACTGCAATAGGACCATAACGCCCGTGTGCTTCACACAGGTTCGCGCGCACGCACGCTAAGACAAAACCAACAGCAGGCAGTGTCAGGGTCGAGTACCGCACCAGCACCAGCACCAGGGCACTACTGCGCTTTGCATTCAAAGGACCGGTACTCCTCTCGGCTTGGGAGGCCGCAGACAGTTTGATCTTGCTTTCTTGGAGCGCCTTCGCTTCGCTCTCTGTTCATAACACTCCGCCCCAAAGGACACGCAGCTCGTGGTAGTGTCAGGCATGATCATCCACCCCCCCCCCTTTCCCCCCTCATGGAAACGCTCTGTTTCTACGTTCAGAGCCGCCGCACTGCTGAGATTGAACGGACAGGGATGCAGGAACGGGATGACGGTTTCATTTCTCCGCTTTATCGCTCAATCATCGCACGCTGACCAGCTCTCCGCCCCGTCTATCTGTCTGTCTGTCGGTCCGTCTGAAGCGGGAGGTAGTGCACTAGACCAGGGCGGAGGCCGTTTGCACACGTAAAGGGCTGGGCGTGCCGTCGAGGGAGAGAGAGAGGGATAGAGAGAGAGAGAGAGAGAGAGAGAGAGAGAGAGAGAGAGAGAGAGAGAGAGAGAGAGAGAGAGAGAGAGAGAGAGAGATGGAGGAAGGAAAGGGACGGGGAGAAACTCCAAGCCCAGCAGGTCCGTTCAATAGCCCGCTGAGTGGGTGGTGCACAGGCGTGGCGGCCGGTGTATAGTACCCGCGATGCCCCGCGGGGCTAGGCCAGGCTAGGCCCACTGAATAGCATAACACAGCGGGCGTGGCGGGCTTGGGGGGGGGGGGGGGGGGGGTGAAAGGAGAAAGAGGAGCAGTCAGCGGCAACTTGAGCGAGTGGCAGTGATATAGAAATGTGATAAAACAAACGAAATACGGTAAGTACGCAGAATGTGAAAAATCAACGGTGGGGAAAATAAAGTGTTTCAAATTGAAAAGAGAAGGGTTACTGATTTTAAAGGTAACAACGCGATGGTGTTTTGCGGGACATAGACTTCGTCAAGCAGCGAGCAGGATCCGAGTAAAAGACTTAAAGGATGTGGAACACATCTCTATTAGCCGACTAGCAGCTTTTCTTAACCAGTTTGGAGAGGTGTGGCGGGGCGGGGTGCAGACGTCAAGCACTTGGTAACAAACTGGTCGTACGTGAGTCTCATCACCTTCAAGAAAACGCGACGCTTAAATTTACGCTGCAAATTAATTTGAATAATCCACCGATACTCATCGGCGGCGAGGTCCAATTACCTATTTACACGCTGCTTATCGAGATGGATAGACCGAGAAGGCACAAGACGCAAAAAGAAAAGCCTGTTCTTGCCACGAGAAATGTTCCTGAAAGCGTGCAAGACCATTTCCTTGGCGCAGGCGCACGGCAAGTTTAATTGGTTCGATAATACAAAAATATGAGATAGAGTTATGCGCGCATTCTCCTACCAACCACGAATGGTCCTTTTTGGGGAATGTAGAAAAGGGAACACGGAGAGAGTAAAGCGATACGTCGGCTACGTCGGGCGATTGTCATGTACACAGCTCAGCTGCCGCTGCCGGCTCCAACGGAACTGATACCCGCTGGAGCGAGACAGGGCAGGGCAGGGCGGGGCGGGGCGGGGCGGGGCGGGGTGGGGTGGGGTGGGGTGGGGCGGGGCAGGGCAGGGCTTTGCTCGCCCAGCTGTATGTTATGCACCCGGTTGCGCTGGAACGCGAGCAGCAAACGACAGCAAATTGCCTTTTGACATCATCGAGAGCAAACTCGCGCGCGCCCTCCCTTTCCCTTCACTGGATGAGAACATGGGGCTGGGCCCTGTGGGCTGTGAGTCTGCGTAACGTGGTGCGGGCAGCAGGGCGGCCAACATGCACACGCTGTCATTAGCGAGGTGCCTCGCCCTCCTCCTCCCACTCCTCCAAATCCCTCCTTCTCCCTCCTCCTCCTCCTCCTCCGCCATCTCTCTCCTTCTCCATTTTTCAGACTCCCTTTCCCCCTTCTCTTCCCTGCAGATTGCGCTGCACGCGCCGAGCAGTCGGAATAGCGTTACCCGGCGGCGGGACGAGAGGGCCGCACGGGACACACGCGGAGGGTGAAGTGGGTGTCGTGACGGTGATGACGGTAATGATGATGATGATGATGATGATGATGGCGAGGAAGAGAGGGCTGAACTAGCGGACGCTCCCACAGCCACTCTCTGGTCGCGATGACAACAGCAGCAGCCGGCACTGGGTCACCCGCGTGCGAGCCGCGCGGCGCTGCCCACTGTATCACATGCGATGCGACGTAACGAGGGGTATATCTGCGTTCACATACTTTGTATTTCTTAGGAAATTATCCTTTTCTACCCCCTGGTATCTTTGATAAGTATTTTGGTGAATCACTTAGTGGTATTCTGATGTCTTTCCTTGTATTTCCGTGCGACGCTACGGAACTTAAAGCTCGAAAAAAAAAAAGCTGGTTTAGCACTCGGTTTAGCATAAACGTTTGACGTTTGCTAATTTAGTTCCCGCTAAATAGTTGAGCTACCACTGCAAAACACAAACGAGAAAGCAAAAAGTTTGCTGAAACAGCAAACAGAAGTGTTGAAGGAATCAGATGTGGGAGATAAATTATTTTACAGTAACCATAGCAGCAAAACGTGTTTGCTCAACCAGCTCACGCTTTATTATTATTATTTTTTTTAGCGCGCGGTATTTATGAAACCGTGCCTCTCATGCATTCGTACGCACAGGGAGCCGGCACTAATTCGATGGGGACCCGTTACTCAGCAGCTGGCTAGCTGACTCTGTCACACAGCGGGGCGCGAGGGCGTAGCGCACTCTGATGATTGTAACACACACACACACACACACGTGCGCACGCGCGAGCGCGCGCGCCCTACGCCCCCCCCCTCCCCCCCCCCCGCCGCGCAAGATCCAAGCTCGGCTGAGCGTGGCTCAGCCCACCACTTTCCCTTTCAAGAGACCGGATCGGGTCGGGTCGAGGGAACGACCCGGCCGGACAGAGCGAGCAGCCGGCGGGGAGGGGCGGGGCGGGGCGGGGAGGGGCGGGGCGGGGCGGGGCGGGGTGGTGGGGTCGGGCGGGGCGGGGAGTATGTGCGCGGGGCGCGGCGCGGTGGGGTCGGGCGGGGCGGGGTCCCCGCACGCGGGACTTCGACGGTCGTGCAGCAGGTTGGATCAGCATCAGCGGCAACGTAACGCGACGCAATATCACCATACGCTTTGATTGATATCAAGACGAGCCTCGCGCCTCATGGGCCTGTCCCTCTGCAGAGTGACCTTGCTCTGCCGAATCTATCATAAGCTTATTGTTTTTGAACACATACGACACCTTACTGGCCCGGCCCCGCGAGTAAAGTCGTCTACGAGGCGGTAACGCCCCTAGCCCCCTCCCAAATCCTCTTTTTGTGTTGGTCCATGATCCATGACGATACTATCCTCACACGAACGTATGCACAGACACACTCACACAAACGCACTCGCAAGAACACACACAGCTCACAGCCAGAAGAAGTGGTGGGGTCCCTATTGTGATGCAAGTGAAGGCACGTGCCGTTATGTGCGCAGCGCCCCCGCTCGGGTCCTCGCCCTAACGCCTTCAGCTTCAGCTGATTCATAAACACACTGAAAGAGACCGAGGGAAGGGGGGAGGATAACTCATACAAAATGTGAACAATGATTTTTTTGACTTTTGATTTTTTTACTCGTTCTTTACCACCACCTCTCTCCTGAGTGGTGAAAAGAACGAGTATTGTTCTCAGTCGGGTGTAACGCTTAACTGTCCACACTTTCATCTCAGATCTCACAATACCTACAGGCATAATAGTTATACCATTCTAAACTGGAAACGCTGGTCATTATTCCAACAATGAACTATTTTTCAAGTTTAATAGTATTATTTTGAGAACACTTAACAAATTTTGCGTGTTTTCATTCTAAGTCCCATAACCCAACTATATGAGTGGAGTTTTCAATCTCATCAAGCACAATACCCACAGACATGAAACTTGCGCTGATCTCAGCTTGAAGCCTTCTTCTGCATTGCAGCAATGAACCTTTTTTAACGTTTAATAGTATTATTTTGAGAACACTTAACAAATTTTGCCTGTTTTCATTCTAAGTCCCATAACCCAACTATATGAGTGGAGTTTTCAATCTCATCAAGCACAATACCCACAGACATGAAACTTGCGCTGATCTCAGCTTGAAGCCTTCTTCTGCATTGCAGCAATGAACCTTTTTTAACGTTTAATAGTATTATTTTGAGAACTCTTAACAAATTTTGTGCGAGTTTTCATTCTAAGTCCCCGAGTCTAGTCCTAGCCCGAGTCGACTCGCGCCAGCTCGCGCGCTCCTCTATGCGCCCCAACAATCGGACCCGAGCGGGAGGGCCGAAGAAGGCCCGAGCACCCGAGCCGAGCAAGGCAAGGGCGAGTGTCCCGGGATAAACTTCCCCTGCACACACGAACTGTGATGAAATCTGAGATGAAAATGTCTTCACTCGACTCACATAACGTCTTACACTCCTACCTCTGTAGCACATAATTATGTAAAGAACGAGTTCCATACTTATCACAAAATTCATTTTGTGTTCTATTTGGCCCTTGTTTTCTTTTTTTTCTTTTGATTTCTCAAGGAAAATGTCTTTCACTCTTTGATTAATTTTTATACTGTCCCCCTTTTCTGACTTTTAAATTATTTTTCCAGTTTGTTGTTAATTTTTCGGATTTGTCGCTATCTTTCTTCTGGACTTTATTTTTCTATGTTTTTTTTACAATTTCTTTTGGGGGGTGGCGGTACAATGATTTTACGAAGTGACTCCACCCTCGGAAAAGATAGGTGGGGATTCATGCCTGAAGGCATTACGTTGTTTTAATACAATTCTCATTTTTGTAAAAATCTCAAATTTCAACTTTGTATTGGAAGGCATCATTTTGTACGAGGTAAAAATTCACAAATCTACAACCAACCATGTACGAGGGCTCAAAATGCATACCATATGTCTAATTACTGGTACAGATTTCCGACATAGGGGCTGCGAGCGGAACTATAGCTCCTTGAATCTGAGAAATGAAAACTGCACTCCGTATGACATTTGGGAAAATTTCAAAGTTCTCCGACAAGAAAGTAGAGCTATCATGTGTAGAAAGTAACCGGGTGCCGCCGCGGCGGAACAAATCGCTGCGGCGATCGTCTGTCCTGTCCGAGCTGGGCGGGGCGGGGCGGGGCGCGGGGCGGGGCGGTGAGGAGTGAGGAGAGGCGATCAGCAGAGCGACTGACCGGCGGGAGAGACCGATCATAGCAAATAAGCAGTTTGTGGAGTATCAAAGGACAAGAAGAAGAGCACCGCTCAGCCCAGCTCCCGGACAGGAGCGGAGCACTTTCACCGAACGAGCGCGCAGGCCAGGCTTATAGGCCGCGCCACTGCGGGTCCTGCGCGTCCGGGCCGTGCTGCAGCTCATCCTTGACCCCATGCAGGCCATCAATCAGCCTGTATGAGACACTGGCAATTTGGAGATTCAATAGGGATTTTTTTTTTAGGCACGAAGTAGCCTTATGGTTTTGTGTCAGGATGCGATTTTTTTTTTTATTAGCACGGCCCCTTACCTAAATCCAGATTTTTCTATAGGATTTTCCTAAGACTTTACAGAGAGGTAGAACTCGATCTCCTTAGTTCACTGCTGAAGTGCCAGCCCAAAGTTAGCGACCAATTTTGAGAAATTTCGATCTAAAATCTCCGTTTCTATGGTAATACTCGACTTGTCTCGGGAAAACGGCGTGGAAAGGGGAGCCGAGCCGAGTCGCCATTGTCGCGGCTCCTCGACCCCTCGGCGCGCCGCGCAGGGGATGAGGACCGGCGGGGCCGGGGACTTGTTGATTCTACTCATGCACAGTAGTTCAAAAAGTAAAATTTCGAACGACACGTTAGAATAAAAATGTTAAAGCAGTGTTCGAATGCCCATTGCACAACGAGCCTACAGTTCAAAAATCAAGCTGATCGCACGATTTTTACTGAGAGACTAACTTCTAAATCGTTTCAGCTATAAAGCTAAAATTTGGCATGTGACCCGCTGAACTAGTGACCTTGAGAGAAAAGAAATTTAGTAACATGACCCATAAGGCTAAAATTTTTAAAGTAAATTTCTCTATAAACCATCTTCTACCGAAGAATTTAGTGAAACAAAAACATGAATTAACTTCGTGCCCACCAGGATTTCCTGAAATCGTATTTTTTTTTGAGGCTGTGCTGCCTGCTCAGAAAATAGTTTCTTTCTGAGAGTGGAATCAAGAAAACCGATCGAGCAACGATACGCTCTTTTAAAAAGGAATGATCGGTCTTTCATTCACGGATGAGACGCCGAGGGGTAGACAACTCTGAATTTGGTGTACAGCAGATCTCGTGAATTGAATTTGAATTAGCCCGAATTTGTTTGAATTGACTTGAATTTGTGTGAATTTGTTTGAATTGACTTGAATTCGTATGAATTAGTGTGAATTAGCTTTGAATTTTGTTTGAATTAGTTTTGAATCAGCTGGAATTTGTTTTGAATTTTTCTGTGGTTGTTTGAATTTGCTTGAATTTGCTTTGAATTAGTTTGAATTAGAGTGAATTGGTCTGAATTAGTGTGACTTGGGTTAAACTTAATTTCATTTTTGTGAATTTTTGTGAATTAGTTATCAGTGTGCATCGGTTTGAATTGGCGTGAATTACTATAAATTAGCGTGAATTGGTTTGAATTAGTGTGAATTAGTTTGAATTTGTTGAATTTTGAATTAGTGGTGTACTTCAAAATTCAGAGTTGTTTACCTCTCGTGAGACGCAAATGATATCGCCGATGTGAATTTCACATAACTACACTGTTAAAAATACTCGTAAATTTACAACATTTTTGAAAACAATAATGTCGTTTTTAAACAATACTTTCAAGTTACGATTTGTGACGTTCGTGAAAGACGAAGTGATCGCTAATTTTCAAAGCGAAACAGTTCGTTTTCAAACGAATAAAGTCGTAAATTTACAACTTTGATCCTAAATGTACGATTCATCGTAAATTCCTTGCGCAGGATGTCACACAGATACCACTTCATTCGTAAATTTACAACCTCGGTCGTAAATTTACAACCTCGGTCGTAAATGTGCGACTTCGGTCGTAATTGAACTATTTTGATCGTACAGTTACGACACAGATCGTAAGTAAACGACTAAAATCGTCACATTTTACGAAGTTTTTAGGCCTTCAGTGCTAGAAAAGTTTACGACAATGTCGTAGAAGAAAAGAAGTAGCTATATTAGTCAGTCACACCCACACCATTGCCTGGCCACACTGTAAAAAGTAACTGTTGGAAAACAGCACTTTCAGTGACAACCGTGTTGTTGACACACAGTGATGCTGTTGGAGAACAACATAAGTTGTCAAGGAACAGGTATGTTTGTTTTCAATTCAAAACAGGAAATTTACTGTTCCTGAACAGCTTTTTGCTGTTCCTGCGCAAGTTGTGCTGTTCGTGTACAACTTTTGCTGTTTCTGCACAGCTATTTCGCTGTTCCTCTACAACTTTTACTGTTACCGGACAACTTGCGCTGTTGATTGACAACAATACTTGTTTATTGCATGGCTATGTTGTTGTACAAGAATACTAGTCATTTAAAAACTTAACAGCAACTTTGCTGTTAATTTACAGGATTTTTTTTTACAGTGCAGTAAGATCGAAATTCACAGAAGCAAGAGAGAGGACGATGATTTATGGCAACCTTGTTGTGTGCTATACTCTGCACTTGTACCTTTATACGATAACCCACTAACGGAGTCCCTTTTAGTGCAGTACTTCACAGGTAGCACTAGTGCCTTTGTAAGCTCTATAGCAGAGCTTTACTCCTTGGCTTCGTCACTGTAAAACATAGTCGTAACTTTACGTGAAAATTTTCCACGGAGCGACGTTGTAAAATTACAATTACGAATCGTATACACTCTAAAAAAATCAGTGCAAAATTATGTATATTGTTACGCAGTAATTTACATATCACTTGTTGTACAAACTTTTGTATCTGATAAAATTAAAATAATACGAGCAAGAAAGGGCTGTCGTAAATTTACAACATATTTCGTATGTCGTCATTTACAAAATATTTTGTAAATCTACAAAGAAATTTTTCACAGTGGTTAAAAATGAAAAGTTAGAAATGAGTTGACGATCTGGCTTGTGTTCTGCTCCGCAGGTGATGCGGGCGCGAGGTCTGTGGGTGGCCGTGCTGCTGCTGGCGCTGGCCGGGCCCGGGCCGCACCTCGCCGAGCCCCTGGAGGGCCTCCTGGAGGTCCTGGAGCCCGGCGCCGGCCTCAGTGCGCTGCACCGCGAGTACGACAAGGTACGTGACTCTAATGTGCTACGCCGAGCCGAGGGCGAGGGGTCCATCACTCGGTTCAGGAGAGAACACACGATTACCGATTTCTAGTGATTCCCCAACAGTTTTTGGTAGAATTTTCGAAGATACTTTGAAATTTTTTTTAATTTTCTGCTTATCTCAACGAGGGAAAACCAGAAAAACAACGAAAAGGGGAGTTTTTGGAATGTGATTACCAGTAATTATCGGAAAAGGTGAACACATGATTACCAGAGTGGTGGACCCCTCACTCCAAACTTTCTACAAAGAAATTTTTCGTTGCATATAAAGAATTCTGTGCAACCGTAATATACAATATTTTTTTTGTATTAAAAAAAGTTTGTCTTTGTACTACAAGGATTTTTCTTTGTATTACAAGGATTTTTCTTTGTAATACAAGGATTTTTCTTTGTATTACATAGAAAATTTTGCTTTGTATTACGGTTGCACAGAATTCTTTGTAATACAAGGAATTTTCTTTGTGAGAAGTTAAGAGTGCTCGGCCGAGGGGCGACCGCGCCCACACAGGAAAATTGTGTACTCCTGATTTCCGCGGATTTTTAAGATTTCACGCCAGGACTTCTTTTTATCATTTCGAGGATTTTAACAAAATTTTCTGTTAAAAATACTTTGACGCGAGAGATGTTCTTGTCGTTCGTTTCGCCCCCCTCCCCCTTTTTTCCCTCATTCCCCTCTATCTCTGCCCAGAAGCTGTGCGCGCTGGAGAAGGAAAGGCCACAGAAAAAGAAGAGTCGCCCGACAAAACAATTATGACAGCCTTCAATTCGTTAATCACTCTGCAAACACGACGGGACCGAGCCGGGGGCGAACGCTCATTATTGCGTAGAAAGCGAGAGTGGTGCAGGGCAGGACGGCAGGGTAGGGCAGGGCAGGGCAGGACAAGGTAGGGCAGGGCAGGGCAGGGCAGGGCGCGCTATCTGAACAAGCGGCCCGGCCAATTATGACGGGCCAAAAGAAACGAAATCAAGTATTAAATTCATCTTGCAGGTGAGAAAGAAGAGGCTGCCTTTTCCAGACGCACGCCGGCCGGCCAGCCGCAGGGAAGAGCGGGGAGAAAAACGAGTAGAGTAGAAACAGAAGCAGCAGGATATTCGACTTCTCAACTGCATTCTTTTCACTCTTGTATATGTTGTTTCTTCTTTTTTTTCGGGCCGAAGCGCTCTCGGACGTGTGAACTGAGAGCTTTGACAACAATGCAAGGGACTGCGCAGTCAAAGCGAAATTCCCGTTGCGGCGAGAGCGTTTGCGACCGTTTGCGACATAAGTCGGCCTCCAGTGATACACCTTATAGGTAGGCAATTTTAACGACAAAAAGCCAGTGAGTAGGCAACCCGATGTACCTGGGGATCCTCACTCAAAAAAATAAGTGTATACACCCTAAAAAAATCAGCAACAGAATAAAATTAAAAAATCCACCCCTCCCTCACAATCGGGAAAAATCAAGATGAAAAATACCGAAAAATCAGAGAAGAATTAGTGAAAAATCAGGAAAAATTAAGAAAAACAAAAACAGAAAAATCGGTGCACGCTTGAATTTTAAGTGATGGTTGCACCCTATGCCAGGCGATACTTTCAACCGCTTCGGGGCAAGAGAAATTCAACCATTCAACACACAAATTTCACCATGGAGAGAACTCGAGTAGTGTCAGAGACAGATTTGCCGAGTCCTGAGCCTCTGCGCGGCGGCAGCCCGTTATCACCACGCCGTCATCACCGTCATGACCGTCGTCGTGGAGGTGGCGACAAAGCGGGCTGACCGGGTCACGTTAAAGACCGCCGCGCCGCCGCCGCGGAATAGCAAGTCATACAGCGGACAATAATGATACAAGAACAGAGAGGAAAAAAGTGGGGCGCTTCGAGATAAGGGAGGCTGGAGCGGCCTGCGGGGGGGAGCAGCGAGGGGCAGCGGAGGAAGGGTCCAGAGGGGCCAGCGCCTGGAGGCTGGTGGGTCCAGAACGGCCCGGCACGGCTAGGCCCGCACGACCACCGAGTCCGTAAACACTCGAGATAAAGATTTTCTTTTCCAAAAACAGCTCTGGGACTTCGTCTTTGTGATGCGATTACAAACAGTAGAAAACCGTGAGGGAATAAGAGGGCGGGCTGGGCATTGTTACTGGAAATTGGTGTTATGATATGCAAGCAGAATATAATCTCTATTTAAATTAAAACAATATGCTACTTCGTGCCTAAAAAATTACTGCTGTACTTATTAACATAAGGGGTGAGGGAATAAAGAATAAAACCAAACAGGAGATGAAAGCAGGCAAGGCGAAAAAAAGAGACGCGAAATGGATCAAGTGACACACTCCCTGCCTGGCGGGGCGGGGCGGGGCGGGGCGGGACGGCGTGCAAGCCGAGTCAGGGCGAGGAGGGGCCGGTGGTTGCGACAATTAAAGGCCGGAGTAGAGCAATCACTCCGCCCGCTCCGCCACACCACGCCTTGTACGGCCCTCCCCTCCTCCCCGCTCCACTCCGCATCACTCGTCACCACGCACGGGCCGATAAAGAGGGCAGTAAGCAGAGAGCGTGAGCGCGGCTAAATGGCTGGAATCAGACAGCAGCCCACCCTGTCGTAGGAGGTTTCCAGTTCTCAGAACTTTTCTGTCCCCTCGAGCGAGAACACTGCTTTTTATTGACGTTTGCGCCTCCGTATGTTTTCCAGGGATGGCGCCATCGCGTCGGCTCCGCGGCCGCCGAGCCCGCCGCTGACGACGAGGAGGTCGCTGAGGGTGACGCGGGCGGCCACGGCGCGGCCAAGCCCGCGGACCAGGACTCGGCCTTCGAGGACGCGGTGCAACCCAAGCGACGGCGCTACAACCGCAAGCGGCCGCGGCCCGGGCAGGCCGCGCCCCTGGACGACGCCGACGCCGAGGCGCCCGCCAAGCGTAGGAAGCCGGTCCGCGAGGATGACGACGCCGGAGACGAGTACCGACGTCGGAAGCCAGGCGCGCGACGCCGACGACCGCAGCGGCCCGACGCCGACGCCGCGGCCGACGGGGAGGCCGGCGACGGCGACCAGCAGCCGACCAGGACAAGCGGCGAGCCGCAGGGGGCGGCGGCGGCGGCGGCTGCAGCGGACGCCACCACGCCCGTCGACCTCAAGGCGCTGCTCAAGCAGACGGCCGGCCACCTGAGCCTCAGCGAGCTGCTGCAGAACAGGAACCTGTCCCTCTCCGACCTGCTCAAGGGAAACCGCGGCGCGCTGTCGGCGCTCACGTCGCAGCAGCCAGCCGGCCAGGCGCCCACCGCCGGCACCACCACCACGACCACCACCACCAGCGCGACCAGCACCTCCACCGCGGCGGCGGCCCTGGAGGCGGCCGAGCGGGACGCGCCGTCCACCGAGCGCCACAACGGCTTCGTGCCGTCCAAGCCGCGCAGGCTGCCTCCCGTGGCGCGGCCCACGCCCGGGCTGAGCTCTACCACCACCTCCACGAGGCCCGTCAGCGAGGAGCCCGAGGTGACCACCTCGCGGCCGCGCAGGCTGCCCGCCGTGGTGGCGCGCGCCAAGGAGCAACAGCAGCAGCAGCAGCTGCACGCGCTCCAGGGGAAGGGCCAGGCTGACGCGCTCGACCCCATGAGCCCCGCCATGATGGCTATGATCACGCTCGAGGCCGCGGACACACACACCTCCAAGCCCCGGCGAATCCCGCCTCCACCAGCCACCTCCACGGCCAGCCCGGCACCCAGCAGCAGCGGAAGGCCCGCGGCCGACGCCAGCGCACGGCCCCAGGAGGTCGACGAAGCGCCGACCTCGCCCATGACCACGCTGCCGCCGCGCGAGTTCTACCCGCTCAACGTGGACTCGCTCGAGATCACCACGCCGCGGCTCATGGGCGTGTCCAAGGCGTCGTCACACGGTGGCAAGGTGCCTCCCTGGCTGCCACCGGCCGACCGCATCATCGACGCGCAGGTCTTCTCGCCCGGCTCGATCGCCAACAAGTTCCGTCCGCACGGCTTTGTGTTGAGCAGCGAGCAGACGGAGGCCGGCGTCACCACGACCACGACCAGCACGACGACGTCCAGCGCGGCGCCGCCAGCTGCGCCCGCCTCGCCGCCGCCGAGTCACAGCACGCTCCAGAACACCTCCGACCACTTCCGACTAGAGAACGAGACGCTCGACCTCAAGGAGGGCAGCAACGCGCTGGACAAGAGGAAGATCGCGACGGCGCCCGTCAGGGACGGCGGCAACGCCACGGCCGCGGCGGCGGTGGCGCCCCAGCAGCCCGCCAGCGCCGCCAACGAGCTGGACCGCGAGCAGGAGAAGGCCGACAAGCGCCAGAAGACGTTCGCCACCACGCCCGCGGGGCCGCGGCGCCTGCCGCCGACGCTGGCGGGGACGCGGCGTCTCCCCGCGCCCAACCCGGCGCTGCTAAGGCCCAAGGCGACGACGGATCCGCCGGCGCCGGTCAGGGAGACGACGCCCGAGCGCGTCCGCCTGCCCTTCCTGGGCAACAAGAGGGCCAAGGACAGGGAGAGGGAGAGGGAGCGAGAGAGGGAGCGGGAGCGCGACCGCGACTCGCTGCTGCCACCCACGCGCTTCGCGCTGCCCCTCCCGGAGGTCATCTCCGTCGAGAAGATGATCGCCGACGCGAGGAGCCGCGGGGCGTTGGACGCCTCCGCGCCCTCTTCGTCGGAGCGGCCGGCGAAGGAGGAGGCAGACGCCACCGTCGTCACGACCACGACCACCACCTCCACGACGGCTGCCACGACCACCACATTCGGCTCGCGCGATGAGATCGTCGACCTGCTCAAGTCGGAGCAGAGCTCCACGCGCCTCGCGCGCATCCTCGCCGAGCGCAACATGACGCTGGAGGACCTGCTGCAGCATCGCGAGCGCGGATCCAGCCAGCTGCACTTCGCCGACTTCTTCCGCAATGCGTCAGTCAGCAGCGCCGCCGATGACAAGCCGGCCGTGGACCTCGTGCCCAAGGAGATCGCGCCCGCCGAGCGCAAGGACAGCGTCAACATCCTGCGCACTTTCCACGAGGTGCCCAAGTACCCGTTCGCCTACGCGGCCGGCACCGTCGACGACTCTGAGGAGGCCGCGTCCACACTGTCGCTCGTCAACGTCAAGCCCGCCGGCATCGTGCTGCCCGGGGAGCCGGGCGAGCGCCACCCGCAGCGCGAGGCAGGCTCCGCGCCGGCCGCGCCGAGCCGCGCGCCCCGGGTCATCCCACCTCAGCAGCCGCCCCCGTCGCCACCGCCGCCACAGCAGCCCTTCCCCATCCCGACGTACCGCCACCCCGAGCCGCCGGCGCACGGCGGCAACCCGTACCTCGTCATCAAGCACGTCGCCGACCGGCCGGACGCCGTGGTGCTAGAGCACCTTGGCGAAATCCATCAGGTGGGCGTGAGCAGCAGCGTGGAGGAGGCCATTGTGGTGGACAGCGGCGAGCAAGTCCGCGACCGCGACCGCTCCGACCGGCTGGACCGCATGGGGCTGCCGTCGGGCGTCAAGTCGGCCATCATCGCCAGCACCGTCATCTGCGGCCTCGCCATCGTCGGCTTCCTCGCCATCTTTATCGTCTTCCGCTGGCGGCAGAAGCGCGCACTGGTGCGCGCGCGCGGCGCCATCCTGTGCGAGCAGCTGCAGCGCGGCAGCTTCCGCGGCCGCTCGCTCAGCCCCGTGCTCGTCAACGTCAAGAACAGCCAGGTGCAGCCCATGCAGGGACACCCTGGTGGCGGCGGCCCCCTGCCCTATTACTCCAAGAAGGACCTGAGCTCGCGGGCGACCTCCAACACCGCGTCGAATAGGCATTACTACCTATGGCGCTCGCTTCGAAAGACTTTCCAAGAGGACGACATGGAGTAGAGGGGACGGGGCGAGCAGCGGAATCAAAAGAGTGGTGCCAGTACACTCGTGTGACATTTTTGCGACTTGAGATCAGCGCTCTGCCATTGCGGGGAGAGTACAAAACTATTATGTGGCGCGGAAAGACATTCGGCCGCTATTGCGTTGGCCTCACGGATGGGCTCAATTTTATTTTGCGTTTTAACAACCAAGTAGGGAACCATAATACAAAGGTTTCCTGACTGACATCTTGGAGTAACGGAGTACTGAACTATGTTGCGCAACCTTATTGTGATAAATAACTGCTGTAGAAACTGTTCATTGGCCACTGGGAAATTTCTACCAGTTTAAAGTTGTTTGCTGACCATGAAATACTTTGCCCATACTCTTGAGCATAATTTGCGTTTAAATGATTAATAGAAAAAATTATGTTCTGAATAACTAAGTATTCCAACAGTTACTGTCAGTATTAAAATTAACAACTTTTAAATTAAGTGCCACAAAGACAGATTCTGCGGTGATGACTGTGTAAATATGATATATGTGTTGTAATATAAAATTTTATTTATAATTTATTTTTTTAAATACCTAGTTATGAGTTGTGTACGTTGAAGGTTGAATTGTTTATCACTTGGAAACATACTTAGATAATGAAATAGTTCAAACAGAGGCAGAATCCTCTCCAGTGTCTAAAAGAAAAACCATTCCTTGTTCTAAAAATATCATTAAAATATCTTAAATTTTAATTATTATTTGTTATCTTTTTTAAATTTACAAGTAAGAAAAATTACTGTAAATACTCAGGATAGTGCCCATGTTACTGCTAACAATGTGAAGCCTAAATAAATGTTTTACAAATAAATGTGAAACTTTGGCAACTTATTAAAGCAAAGCAGCCCTTTGTGATGCATTCAATTGCTTTTCTTTTTGGCGCATAGAAAGAAAGAAAGAAAGAAAGAAAGAAAGAAAGAAAGAAAGAAAGAAAGAAAGAAAGAAAGAAAGAATACAAAACTTACCAATATTCCTCAAATGTAAAAACTTCTCGCAAAATGTTACTTGCTTCATCGGTAGACCGCTGAAAGATAATCAAACAAGATTTTAAAAATAATTTTGGTGCACATCAACACAAAATAGAATTTTGATTGACAGAGACAAGAGTAAAATAATGGTTACCTGAAACAGCTTGCTGAAATAAGCATATTGTCTTGAAATAGACCTACACTGTCTAAGTGCCATCTCTAAAAACAATATTAAAATGAAATAATTACTTAATTTTTAAATGCAAGGAAGGTATTAAAACCAAAATTTTACTCATTTTGTATTTGAATTCCAGGAGTACTTACCAAAAGCAGGAGAACCTTTGAGCTGCAATACTTCCTCTGGAGAAAAGTATAAGACAGTGGTATACTTCGAAGGTAACATATTTATGTAAGGTTTCCAAAACGATTCTGGGTCTCGGCGGTGCAACAGTAATAACAATGCCAGAGCAACATTAGGCATATGGACTATCAATGGATCTCTCTTTGCTAGCTCCTCTGGAAAAGACAAAATGAATGGAGTTAGTGGCATAAGTTGTTGGCTGCACTTTAGGATGGCTAGAAACATTTAAATTATTTTTAACCCACTAAGAGGAGAATTGTGAATATTTTCAACAGTCAACATAGCAGAACGAGGAACAGCAATCATCATATCCCCTTCTTTGAAATCTTTCTCAGCTTCAATGCCAAAGTCCAGCCCGGGGTATTCCACGATTCTAAGTCCGTCAAACTCCACTTTGTTGTTTCTTAGCCAAGACAAAAAATCATCTTTTGCAGATTTCCTATCGGGCAAAGGTTGTAATAATTCTGAAAAGAGAATAGTACAAAGAGTTACCAGAAACTTACATTAAAAACTAAAATGAGGAGAGCAAAGAGAACAAAATAAGAATACAAAAGATTTAAGTTACCTTCTTCTAGCGCTTTTACTTTGGTTGTAATTTTCTGTATATCGAAATATGCTTCAAGTTCAGTAGTAATACTTGCAGACTCAGGCACACTGCTGCTCACTAGTCCAAATACAAAAACATACCACAATAATAGCAATGGGCCAGGAATTGAATTCAAAACATAAAACAATATTTAGGTTAGAGCTGACAATAAAAAGCGTATGTGATATATTTCAAGGAGTTACCTTTTAAAATCTTGTCCAAGAGTTGATTTAAATCGTTTCTTCTATTAGGTGGAAGTTTTAGACACGATGGGGTTTGCACACCGCTTTTAGAAACATTGTTTTGTTTACTCTTTACTTCAGAGTGAGATTTCTTCCCCATGACGATTGCTTTTGTCGGCTGCTCACTGGAGCACAACGAACTGACACTCAACTTAACTTCTTGCACAATTGTGCCTCAAAATAATGCTGTCCGCTTAGCACCTTGTTTTGAATGTGCCATGGGCAATGCTAGTTGCGTACCAAATAAGGCAATGCCGGGAGACGAAACGAAACAGACGACAGCTGACGACAGACAACTGGTGCCGTTATTCACACTGTACCTGAATATAGCCACCTGACGATACTCCATGCTGCTCCGGCTTGACCCCGCACACACGGGTCCGTAGACACGGGGTATTTACGAGACATTGGACAAGACTCCATTCAGCTCCGTCCCTTTCTCT
This sequence comes from Frankliniella fusca, assembly GCA_029379305.1. NCBI lineage: Eukaryota > Metazoa > Arthropoda > Insecta > Thysanoptera > Thripidae > Frankliniella > Frankliniella fusca. The sequence goes on along the minus strand of JAHWGI010000337.1, from coordinate 441,539 downwards.
ATATTTTTGAAGCCAAACAAATTTTTGGTGAAGGTTTCTGGGTTTGGTTTAAATTGAATTGCGTAGCAAAAAGGGTATTATTTGTGAAAGGCAATGATGAAAAGCATTTTGACTTTGTCAAGGCATTAAAAAACTAGCACTCCAGAAAGATATGGAAGCTCCACAACGGTTTTTTGATTGCAATTTCATGGGTGTATTTACCTTGTCCAACCTAATTTTATTATACAAACTCAATAAAAGTCCGTTTTACTTGCACTCATTTTATTTTACTTAAAAAATCAAACAATTTGTACAATTACTAAAGAATTTCATGTACGCTAGCCTATAGCTGCTCAGAAGTTTGACTTCAGACAGGTACAGAATTTTGAAAAAAAAAAAAAAAGCATATAATATGTAGAGAGCAATATCAATCTTCCACATTCCGTACACAGTTTTACGGTTTTACTGGTCAAGTGAGTAACGCGCCAAGTTCAATTTTATCAATAAAACTCAACTCTGAACTAGCAATAATACAAGTAATGCCAACAAATGATTACCAAACTGTAGCGCTGAGTAAAATATCGCAGCATTTTTCCAGCATTAGGCCTCCTCATTTATCACAATATTCAAGAATATTTGAGGAATGCATGTAAGTCAGGATGGATAATTTTCTTACTTTAGGAAATTTATGTACAAAACAATAAATTAAAAATTTCCTTTACATTCTAAATAACAAGAATATAAACTTTAAACATTTTTTTACACTTGCTGAGCTAAAGAGAAACATTGACTTACAATAAGAAAAGTTAAACTGCACACCGTGCTTCACACACATAGGAAAGAAAACAGATATGTGATGAAAACTGCACTATATAAGTCATCAGATAAATTGAATCACCCATCTTATTTATCTTAATCCCTAGAATGTAATGAGAGAAGTGTTTTTCTAAATTTGGTATCCATGCGGGAGGTAAAAGAAAATCTGACTTACATCAAAACCCTGTCACTCCAAGATTCTTTAAAAATATAGAGGCTCCTTTCCGGTACTTTCTACATTAAAATACAGGGGTCACAAAGTTTTGTACTTGCGACACTCGTCCACTTTCTGTCAACCTTGACACAGCCAAGACTTTTCGATCGCCAAATGGAACGGGCTTGTTTTTATGAATGCATGATTGGTTTCGAACGAAACTCGTTCTTCAGGAACGAAAATAAGATGTTACGGGCCGCGGATAGCGATAAACCCGATCCAAAGAGTGCCACACTTTGCAAGGTGTGCCGTACATTGTCCAATGAAACCAAAAGGTATGGCGCTTACACAACATCTTGAGGCGGTAAATCTAGGCCGTTCCGCAATTCTGAATAATGAACAACCGCAGAGACTTGATGCACAGAATGCAAAACACCCCAAATACCACATCGCCGAAAACAGTTGAATAAGAAAATGGGAGGAGAGCGACGACTCGAAGCTTTCCCATCATCACAATCAAGTGTCCATGTCACTAGGTTTCAGCAGTCTGTCGCCGTCTGTCCCCGGGTGGAGGGCGAGGGCGGGGTGGGCAGCTGAGGGCGGCGGCCTTCTCCACGGTACTGCTGGTGGCTGCGGCAGTGGCGCTGACCCAGACAGCGAGTCGCGCCCCGCGGCAGTGGCAGTGCAGCTGGAGCTAGGGTCCACCCCGGGTCCACCCCGGGTCCACCCCGGGTCCACCCCGCACCGTCTCGCCGGCGGGCGGCGCGGGGGGCGGCGGCGCGGGGGCCGGAGGCAGCCGACCTCAAAGGCGGGAGCACGACATGGACCCCTCCCTCATCTGCGGACCAAGAAGAAGAAGAACCACCTTGTGAGCGACGACAGACGGAACAAACGCACAGCAGCGATGAGCTGGCGGAGAGGTGTGAACACGGGATCAGGTGCTGAGAGTCGCCAGAAAAGTAAAGAAACTGAAAGCGGTGCGGTCGGTGTTTCAATGACAGCCTTTTGCGACTGCCGTAGTTTAACATTCCACCAGAGGTCGCCAAATTTTGGTCTCTCTGGATGACAAAAGTTGGCATTCTTTTACTCTAGAAAAAAAAATCTGACCCTTTGAATTTTAATTTCGAAGGAGGCCATGCCCTCTCTCTAGAAACTATACAAATTTTCATAGATTTCTTGAATGTTTTCCTCTTCTGAAAGAATACCATAATTTAGAATGAAGAAAAGAATATGTCAAAATGTTGGTATACAAGGCTATTTACGCGCAGACTATAGGCAAAAATATCAGTTTGACCATGGAGCTGGAGGTGCTCCTGCTGCCTACTAGGCAGCACAGTAGTGCAGGTGCATGCATGTTGCCTAGTAGGCAGGCGTAGATGCAGCCCGCTTTACTCCTCTGAGTTCGGGCTGCTTAATGCCTACTGTTGTATGGCAAACACTGCTGCTGTCAGGGAACGGTAACTGATCAAAAATTAGAGGGTAAGAGCCAACATAAAGTTAGAGTTACAACAATTTCTTTTTAAATTATCAGTCACCTTGTTTAAGGTTGAACTTAAACAAGTACTATTTAATATTAAATTTTAATGTTAAATGATAGGCGCCCTGAAATTTGGTGCGCCTGCCCTAATTTTAGTCAACTTTAACATTTACTTTCTGTTTATTGTTTCAGTTACTTAACATCTTTAAAATAATAACATTTTTATTAGTTGAGTGCCAATATTTGTTATGTTCAGCGGTATGTCAAGTTACGGACCCCTGGCTGCGGTCGGGTGTCGCTCGGCCTGCTCGGCCCCTGCGGCGGCCCGGGTAGGCCACACCGCGCGACAGGCGTGCGGACCGGGTCTGCCGAGCTCCACGGGGCCTTCCGTGCGGCGCGGCGGCGGCGGCGGCGCGCAATGCGGCAAATGAACGACCAGACGTCCCCCGCAGATCCCCCTCCCCTCCCCCACCCCCGACCGTGTAAGCACACCGGCCGGACCGTAACTGAATAAAATTATTCATGTTTTAATTTAAATCCACACACTTGGCTCCGCGGAGAGGCATCCGCGGGCGCGAGTTTTGCAGGTGGATTTAGAATGAGCGGGGCGGAGCGCGCGCTGCATTTTTTTTTTTTTTTTGCTGGGACACCAATTATTTACTTTTGTCTGTTGGCAGAATTACATTGGGCTACGCCGTGCTAGTTGTCGAGGTGCGGTGCCCGGGGCGAGGTACGCCGTCCCACCGTGTGTTATTTGCGTACAACTCCGGGTTGTCGAGGACAAAAGGGGTGACAAACGGCAAAACAGAGCTCGGGGGCACAGGCGCGTGACGTCTGTGTGTGTGTTGGGGGGGGGGGGGGAGGGGGGGTTAAGGGTGAAGGGGGAGGGGGGAGTCACGGGGCGATGAATTTCTAAAGGTACGACAGCGTGCTGCGACTCCCGCAACCCACCACAAACAAGTTGAGACGGCACCAGACAACGCGCCAAATAAAACAGACGGCCAACTTGCGCAAACGATATTTGAACAGTTTTGATAGTCGCTTACATAGTTCGACAGCAAGCGATTTTTTATTTTATTATTTTTTTGTTTTAGTTTTTAGGCACCGACAAGACAACTAACTCGTCACGTCACAACAACCGAGAGGTTTTTCACTTGCAATTTTCGTGTACTCAGTAGTATTACATGCACGTACCGGGTGTTTCTTTGAATGCGTAACAGTCTTGCGGGATTGCATACTCGCCAGGGCTTCAGTGGCCGTAGCGCCTTTAGGGCGAATGGGGTAGGCAAAGCCTTAACACTGTTACACATTCAAAGAAACACCCGGTACACCGTGTTGAACGCTTTTCGCTAATATTATTATTATCCTGGTGTTGCATCCAAAATCCTACCGTGGCTTGGAGCACATTTTATCATTCCATCAGTTTTCGATATTTCCGTCAAGCGAGACAGGTGCCAACGACGGTTATGACAGAAGTGAAAACCCCCTCGAGCTCAACACGACGCACCGCGTGAACAATAAGCCCCCTTTCGACTATAGTCCCGGTGCAGTTCTGAGCGCCTTACTTATGTGTGCAGCGGGAGAGGAGGAGGAGAAGAAGAAAATAGTTTCCTCTCTCTCGTGTCTAGGGGAGGCCGCTGACCGAGGAGACGCTGAGCGGGACCTCCTCGGGGTGCGGGCGCGGGGACGCGGACACGGCCGTGCCGGCGCACAGGCTGGCGCACATCTCGCTGGGCAGCGCCGTGGTGCTCGTCACCGTGCTGCGGCCCTCGCTGCGCTTGCGTATCGCCCACGGCGCCTGCAACAAGAGGCATGTGTCAGCACTCACGAGGACATGGTGGACACTTAAATGTGCGTCGTTCTACAATTTTAAAAATGTATACATGGTGTAACACTTTGAAAATTGTATAACGCCGATATGTGTATTTTAATAAGCGTATACATGTTCATTTACATATACATTTTCATGCAAACTAAAGGCAGTATGCTTAATATGTATTTTAAAGAATACGTGCTATGTATAATTTATTTCAATTATATTCAATGTTGTTATTTAAACTGACAGAGTGATTAGGTTATACGTTGAGGCTGGAACTAAGAATGACTATTTTACAACAATTTTGCGATAACAGCGATAACTGCTTTCCGATAACGTAGTTTTACCGTATTCATGAACGTCAGAAATTTTTGCTAGTATAAAGAAAAGAAGTACTGTGAGGAAGTCTAGATGGCAAATTACGATTCCTTCCCCAAGTACATTATATGGTTTTGTTTTTTTTTTTTTTTTTTAAATATAAATAATTTGACATTGTTTTTACCGTGTTTATACCACTAAAAAGGGCATTGCATAAATGGCGCGGATTTCGGAGCAGCAAAACGACTTGGAAAAGGCGTCCGCAAGCACGATAAAGAGTGAGAGGTAGTACCTGATGGTTGCCGTAGCTCGAGCACGTGTCGTACGAGTGCAGCGACGGGTGCCGCGTGGGGCGCGACTTGAACCAGAAGCCGCCGCGGCGCGCGCAGCTCGAGCCCCACAGCGGCGGCCGGCTGTTCCAAGCCTTGTCCAGCTCGGCGCGGACCTCGCCGTTCATGAAGCAGAACAGCACGGCCACGAAGAATCCCTATGAAATTAAATATAACGAGAAAAAAAAAGTTTACTTGAGTTTCCACAGAATTCTCGAGGACTGTTTTAACATGATAAGAATCCTCGCGCGAATGCAAAAGAAACGGACTATATTATTCAAATGAATATTAGTCGCCGCGTTGAGCTGTTTCCTAATAACGTTGAATTTCTCCATCCCTCCTGTTGGCTGGGGGATGAAATATAAAGGCCAAGTCAAATCGGCGCTTGCCGGGGATTCTCTCTCTCTCTCTCTCTCTCTCTCTCTCTCTCTCCGTCTCGCTCGCTCCGCTGAGGCGGGTAGTGACGTATAAAGGAAATGGGGAAGGGGGTGGCGGAAGAAACCGGGGATTTCCGGTGATTTGCTGCGATTGGCTGCGATCCATTCTCCCCGCCACCATTCATGCTTGATCTCACTGCGCGCCATTATGGACTTAAGCCACCGCCAATCGCTTAGAGGGATTTAAAATTACAGGTAAGAAAATTAGACCCTTCCCGCCTTTCCCGTGAGTTACGAGGAGTTCACTCTATGGAGTCACACGCAGCTTCTATCTCACGAAACTGAGTTAATGAACTATTTGCCCAGTAAGACGAAGAAAAGAAGATGGTGGCGCAGCTTGGTGCGGACCCAAAACAAAGCAACATAACCTGAAAGAAAAACCCTCTTCAATAATCGTTTTAAGATCGTCGGCGGATGACTTACTGTCTGAAATTAATTTTAAAATATGTGTCAGCAAATTTGAAGCCATATAATCGCATTTCTAACGATGTTTCAAGATGAAGCTCTCTGCTTTGTTTGTTATTGGTCCGCACTACACCATGCAACCATCTTCTTCTCTTCTTCTTCTCTGCAAATCTAAGTGTGATACTACATGTCAGTTTAAACTGCGAAACTTTAGTTTCGCAGTTACAACTGTAAAACTCCCGAGTTCGTCAGTTTAAACTGCAAAAAAGTTCCACGGTTTAAACTGACGAACTCGGGAGTTTTGCAGTTTAAACTGACGAAGTCGGGAGTTCTGCAGTTTAAACTGACGAACTCGGGAGTTTCGTTGTAACTGCGAAACTAAGGTTTCGCAGTTTAAACTGACATGTAGTTTCACACTTAGATTTGCAGAGTTACTGGGCAAATAGTTCATTCTATTACATCCTGACTTGCAGTGCGCCCGCGCCCCGCGTCCAACCCCCGCGCTCGCTTGGGTGTGAGAAGACGGAAATTCGCCGTTCTGTTGTTGTTTTCTCTGACAGCAGCTGCTACATCCGGTGTCGAGGCTGCGGGGCTGCGGGGCGCGCTTACCTGGAACGAGGCGAAGGCCTGGTCCAGGAACAGCCAGACGACCTCGACGACCTCGTCCTCTCGCGTCCGCGACGCGCCCGTGTGCACGCCGTAGGACATGCCCAGGAAGATGAAGTAGTGCGCGCCGAACAGCGGCATCAGCACCAGGGTGGACTTGGCCCAGCGCCTGCGCAGAGCAGGCACACCGGCTCTCAACACTTCATTTGGAGGAGAAGCTTTCCAGAAGAGTATACAGTCGCGAAAAGCAGAGGTGTGACTTTATACCTTTGTACAAAGGTGTTCTTTTAGGCCGCGGATTGAATTCACACATGCGTCAAAAATAACCTCCAGGGGATTAGAAATAATTTCACGATGCATAATGAAAGGCAAAAGGCGCTGAGTCACACGTTTGCTTGCTTCCCTCATTCGCGAGGATGGAGGTTGGCGCTGATGTGCTTGAAGCGAGACGAACAAAATAACAAACCCCCGAAAATTTCAAAGACTTGGACGCGACATTTCAGCGTGGCAAAATAAAATTAAAAAATGTTACAAGACATAAAGCGGTACAAGAAACAGACAGGTCGGAGACCAAATACTAGACTTCAACGACTGAACAGGACGAGGTGAGACACTGGAAACGGCACAGACGTTGAAAAGACGCGGCGAGAAGTTACGTGCGAAGCGTGGCGGTGTCGCTAGAGGGACAGAATCATATCTCTGAGAGTAACAGGGTAAAACAGAGACAGAGATAAAAGTGAGGAAGGGAGAATAGAGAAAGAAAGAAAGAAAGAAAGAAAGAAAGAAAGAAAGAAAGAAAGAAAGAAAGAAAGAAAGAAAGAAAGAAAGAAAAAAGAAGAAAGAAGAAAGAAAGAAAGAAAGAAAGAAAGAAAGAAAGAAAGAAAGAAAGAAAGAAAGAAAGAAAGAAAAGAAAGAAAGAAAGAAAGAAAGAAAGAAAGAAAGAAAGAAAAAAGAAAGAAAAAAGAAAGAAGAAAGAAAGAAAGAAAGAAAGAAAGAAAGAAAGAAAGAAAGAAAGAAAAAAAAAGAAAGAAGAAAGAAAGAAAGAAAGAGGTTAGAGACACGACACCGCTCAGACGACGAGACATGCAGACGCAGCCTGGTCGCCTCACCTATACCTGTGCCGGCGCGTCTCGTCACAGATGGACGCCTGTAGCTTCTTCATCAGCATCCTTATGATGTTGAGGAAGAGAAAGAAGTTTACCTGCAACAGACAAAGAGCGGCGAATCAGAATGAAAGAGAGAGAAAGAGAGAGAGAGAGAGAGAGAGAGAGAGAGGCGCGGCGCTTTGTTTATAAGGACGCGTGGGCGGCGCGCTTACTCGCAGGGAGGGGGGGGGGAGTAGGGGAGGGCTTTAGGAGGGGAGAGAGGGAGATGGGTGACGCAGCAGGGTTGTAGAGGACTGAAGGGAGGAGAGAGAGGGAGGGGGGGGGGAGGTACGCAATACAACTTTCACAGAAATACCAACGGGCTCACTGGCCTTTCACTGGGCGGATGCCTGTGCAATGTGCAGAGTTATGAGACTCCCCGGCCATCGTAATACATTTCAAGGGGAAAAACTCATGAAAATGTTAAAAATGTAGAATGAAGAGTTTCTCATTCCTTCAGTCTGGTGCCGAACTTTTGCCCGTATCACCTGCCCCGCTGCCCCGGCCGGCACGGTCCGTTTCTGCGCCATTAAGAACGCCGTGGGGATATCCCGTGTTTCGGACCGAGTGGGAGAGGGGGTTCGGCCCAGCGAGGAGGTAGCGCTGCCTCCAGTTTGATGGTCTCTCTAACACACAAAGGAATGTGATGAACATTTCATCGCGATCGACTGCGAGAACTACCAGAAATAAAGTTACAAAGAGCGCGCTTCGTCCCACTTCCCACTTTTGACTAGCGATGTTTTGTCCACCCACTCCTGCCAAGGTGATTTTTTTCCCCCGTCAATGTACGACTATTTTGGTAATTTGCTATAACGACACATAGTTGTAAATTTACTAGAGCAGTCGTAAATTTACGACCACAAATTCTTACCCGTCAAAGAAAACTAAGCCGATACATGGTGTAAAAAAACATCGCAATACAACAGGAAGTTGTAACTTATTTACGACATTTATCATGGAAAATTTTCGAAAATTTTCCCGTACGAATAATTTTGTAAGTGACCCGCCTCCACTTCGCCGCGGCCGAGAGGTTTTCGTGCGGGTGCTCAGCCGCGGTAGGTCGACTTGAGACCACCTGACGAGCAGAGCGAGGGAAGTCGAAATACGAAAAGGAGAAAGGGGCTGGAGGCCTCCGCTCCGCTCCGCTTCGGACCGCGGGAACCGAGACCCATAGAGGGTGGGTGGAAGTAGAGCTAATGCCCCGTACAGCACTGAGCATGGGCAGGCCAGAGGGCGAGATTGAGAAAGAATTCAGCCACGTTAACTTGGCTCACCAAACATGCAGTAACCCGAACATTTAAATTTAAATTTCACTACACTGTGAAAAATATTCGTTAAGGATTACGGGAAAATTTTCCATGATAAATGTCGTAAAGTTACAACTTAAAGTTGTCTCGTTACAATAATCTTTTTCACACCATGTGTGGACTTCTTAGTTTTCCTTAATTAGTAAGAGTTTACGACTGCGCTCGTGAATTTACAACTCCGTGTCGTAATCACAAATTACGGAAAAAGTCGTAAATTGGCGAATATTTTCTTCACAGTGGATAGATGGGTTTCTTAGCTAAAGAGAAAACAAGCCGCACCCCTACTCCTATGTTAATCTATCTCTTCTAGGAAATTAACCGAATAAGGAAATTCTCGTAAGTCCCACACGATGTAGTGGCTGGCTCGAATGAGTGTGTTTGCTATGTCTATGTTTGTTCGTTTGTGGGTGTGCGTGCGTAAGTGTATGTGTACTTTCCATGTCCGATGCTCGCAGTGGTAAGTGCGAGCGCAACATGCATCCTGAAGAGCGCTATTCGAAAGTATACACACACACACAGAACACCACGCCAGCAGGACAGAAATATGATAAAGTCTTTCCATTTGCCTAGCGATATCGGAAGGATGGAGGGATGTGAGGCGAGAGGGGGATGGAGGTGGTACGAGAAGCGGTGGGAGGAAAGGGGTCTTGATAGTGAAAACCACCTGCGCCCAAACGCTATTTATTTCTCATCCGAGATAGGTCCACTTATTCCCCTGAATACGTCTCAAAGCGCTGAGGCGACAGGGCGGGGCGGGGCGGGGCGGGGCGGGGCGGGGCGGGGCGGGGCGGGGCGGGGCATACAGTCCGTACCCAATCACTCGACCAGCCTTCGCAAGAGGAACGTGAGCAGAAACGAGCACGTGGGGCGGAGGGAAGAAGGTGATCAACGTAGTGGGCGTCGGCGACCGGGCGGCGGTCGATTGTGGTCGTGGTCGGTCTGAATAAGGTGGTCGAATAGGTCGCGAGGTTCAAGTGGCGTTGGCGAGTTGTGGCGCGGGGGAGGGGGAGGGGGGGACTATATTCAGCTTGATGGCGGACAGCTCCCCAACACTCGCGGATTGCCGATGCACTGAGAGGTGGGGGAGAGACCACGGACACTACACTGCAAACCGAAGAGTGTATATAGTGCTACGCTACGCCCCTCCCCGCCCCCGCCCCGTCCGAGCCCCGCTCCACCCTGGTTCAAGGCCGCCATTCAGCGCGCACTTCCGATACAAACTGCAACAACAGGCTGTCGGTGCGGTGGCAGAGCCGACAGGGCCAAGGCGGGGTGGGGCGGGGTGGGGTAGGACGCGGAGGCGGGGCGGGGCGGGGCGGGGCGGGGCGGGGCGGGGCGGGGCGGGGCGGGGCGGGGCGGGGCGGGGCGGGGCGGGGCGGGGCGGGGCGGGGCGGGGCGGGGCGGGGCGGGACGGGACGGGACGGGGCGGGGCGGGGCGGGGTGGGGCGGGGTGGGGTAGGACGCGGAGGCGGGGCGACATGTGGGGGGGGGGGGGGGAGGGCGGGGAGACTATGGGACTGAAAGCGCGTGTTCTCTGCCGAGATCTGTCTGTGCCCTCCCCTCCCCTCCACAAACCACCTCCGCTGTGCTGTGACGGCGGTGAGGGGGAGGGGGTAGCAAAGTGTGCTCGGTCTGCCACTCGCTCTATTAACAACCGGCTCGTGGCGCGGGTTGCGAGGATGCAGCGTTGAAATACACTGAATACATACACTGAAAGGTCATGAGCGCTGAAATAACAAAACAAGGGCCAAATAGAACACAAAATGAATTTTGTGATAAGTATGGAACTCGTTCTTTACATAATTATGTGCTACAGAGGTAGGAGAGTAAAACGTTATGTGAGTCGATTGAAGACATTTTCATCTCAGATTTCATCACCGTTCGTGTGTGCAGGGGAAGTTTTTCCCGGGACACTCGCCCTTGCTCGTCTCGGGTGCTCGGGCCTTCTTCGGCCCTCCCGCTCGGGTCCGATTGTTGGGGCGCATAAAGGAGCGCGAGCTGGCGCGAGCCGACTCGGGCTAGGACTAGACTCGGGGACTTAGAATGAAAACTCGCACAAAATTTGTTAAGAGTTCTCAAAATAATACTATTAAACGTTAAAAAAGGTTCATTGCTGCAATGCAGAGGAAGGCTTCTAGCTGAGATCAGCGCAAGTTTCATGTCTGTGGGTATTGTACTTGCCGAGATTAAAAACTCCACTTATAAGTTGGGTTATGGACTTAGAATGAAAACATCCAAAATTTGTTAAGTGTTCTCAAAATAATACTATTAAACTTGGAAAATAGTTCATTGTTGGAATAAAGACCAGCATTTCCAGTTTCGAATGGTATAACTATTATGCCTGTAGGTATTGTGAGATCTGAGATGAAAGTGTGGACAGTTAAGGGTTACACTCGACTGAGAACAATACTCGTTCTTTTCACCACCCGTGTGGCAACTCAGGAGAGAGGTGGTGGTAAAGAACGAGTAAAAAACTATGGCTATATTCCTCCTCTTCTTCTTCTTCTTCTTCTTCTTCTTCTTCTTCTTCTTCTTCTTCTTCTTCGTCTTATTATTATTATTATTATTATTATCATCATCATCATCATCATCATCATCATCATCATCATCATCATCATCATCATCATCATCATCATCATCATCATCATCATCATCATCATCATCATCATCATCATCATCATCATCATTATTATTATTATTATTAGTATTATTAAGCAGTAAGAGTGTATATAATCATTCTTTTCTTTAAAATACTGCGATAATTGAAATGTCTAATAATTTTACGGTTAAAGCATCTTTGGTGTTGATTGTAGTTATAATGTAATCAATTTCCTTAAACCCTTGCGTCCTGAAATCTTACGATCGCGAACTTCACGAAAGCCAAGGTTCTGTCTGATGTGATGCAAACTGCCAGCAGAGAGAAATTGAAATTTATTAGGGTCTATGTAAAGGACTAAAAAGTCCCACTACAACATAGGCCCGCGCTCTCATAAAAATTTGGAGGCGGGAAGAAGATGTAACTCGAGTATAAGAGAAAAGATAAAAACAAATTTAGCATGAGGATTCAAACAAGGTTTTAAAAATATAATTGCTAACAGTGGCATAAGAATGTTTGATGTAGCTATACAATTTAAGTTGGTTCCAGATTTGACCGTATACATGGAAAGAATGGTTGAACTTGACAAGTCTATGATTGGGAATTAGCAATTTGAGCGAGGAGATCTCTTATTGGAAGTTGATGTTAAGGTATAAGTTTTAAATAAGAGAGAGAGAGAGAGAGAGAGAGAGAGAGAGAGAGAGAGAGAGAGAGAGAGAGAGAGAGAGAGAGAGAGAGAGACGGGGGGGGGGGAGGGGGGGAGAAAACAAACAACTCAGTCAGATCAACTTCCGATTTTGCTTCCGCGAAAAAAAATAATAATAATATCATTACTTGTGCGTTGCGCTATGCTTGGGGGGGAAGGGGGGGGGGCGTGGAACAGCGCAGCTCTGGAGGGCCCCGCCCCGCTCCGCTCTCTTCTCCCACATCACAAGTTTGTCAATGGTCCACGCCGAAACTTTGACGTGTTTATCGCGCGAGTCACTCGAGAGTTTCCGATGCGGACCAAACTTCCGAGGCCGGCCGGGGCCGGCGTCCAGCCGAGGAGAGGGCGGGGGCGGGGCAGGGGCAGGGCACTGAGCAGGGAGAACGGCAATAAAGTAGTGTTCGGGAGGGGGACCGTCGGGGGCCCTGCCTGACTATTGCGAGAAATGAGGTGAAAACGCAGCTGATTGACAACGGGCAGCATACAAGAACGGGGCAAGACCGGTAATCGAAGAGCAATCAAAATGTGAAGAGAATCAGGCAGGAAATAAATGTTTGTTAGTTGTATAAACTCAACAAGAAAAAAAAGAAGAAAAAAGGGAATAATAATAATAATAATAATAATAATAATAATAATAATAATAATAATAATAATAATAATAATAATAATAATAATAATATCAATTTTCCAAGAATTATATATAATTTTGTACAAGATAGTTTACACTGTAAAATTCTTACGAAGGAAATTCTTTGCAGCGTTGCGAAGAATTTGGTTGCTTCGTAAGGCTTCGCAAGACGAAGTATTTTCTTCGCAAGCACCGCCTTGCGAAGAAATTTCTTCGCTTACTACGAAGAAAATGCTCCGTATTACAAAGCAGTCAAATGATTCGCAGCTTACTAACGATTTTCTTCGTAATGCGAAGTATTTCTTCGCAAGGTTTTAGCAGTGTATAATTTGTTGTGATGTGAGTGAAAACTTCTGTCATTCGGGAACACATGTTTGCGTATAAACTGGCTTTTACTTAAAGGTAGTTTGAGGTAGTCCGTAGCAGCAGTGCACGGAAACGACGTCCTGGTTTCCAAGTAGTTTTGGAAAAAACAAGACACACGGTTCCCGGTGCTGCTTGAAAACCAAGACGAAGATTTTTTCATGCGAGGTGTTAGGGCGCTTGCACTCGCTTGCACACAAACACACACACACACACACTAACAAACAAACCAACAAAAATACACGCGTAATACGCACACCACTCTCACGCGTCAGCTCCTGCGCTAGCTTGGGATGGGACACCCCTATCCTACTTCCCGACTCTTTTCTCTGCTCCCTAACTGCAGCGGTCCAGAACCTGATGTCGGGACGGGTGGAGGTGGTGGTGGTGGGGCGGTAGGAATTGGGGGGGAGGGGGGGGGGGAGCCAAAGGACAGAGACAATAAATCCAAGGTCCACCCAGGCATCCCTAACCCGACGCGGGCGGGCCGCACGGCGTCGCAGCGCAGCGGGGCGGGGCGGTTTGGGTTAAGGTGGGTTGGGGGTGCCATGGCGACCGGGTCTCAGCAAGGAGGCCTGGCGGGGCGGGGCGGGGCGGGGCGGGGCGGGGCGGGGCGGGGCGAGTACAATTCCGGTCAGTCCGTCAGCGGATTACGTGTTATAAAAGTTTACGAGCCCCGTGAGGAGAGATGAACAGCCCTGATCCCCTGGCGCGCCGGGACGCGTGTCACATCACGTGTCGCTGGTGACGGGCGTCCGGCCACCCGCCACCCGGCGGCGCGTCCGGCACGCGGGACACTTAGGGGACGTCATTGTGATACTTCCATCAAAATTGTCCGTTATTCGCGTTAAAGACTATGGGACTGCCATCGACAAGTAACAAACGAAAACTCGTGTGAGGTGATTGCGGTTTATGCGAAATGTAAAAACTGCTGTCACATTACACCGTACAAAAAAAAAAAATAAACACGGTAAAAACGATGTCTGATTTTTTGAGGAAAAAGGGAAAATTTTGAGGGACATCCTCATTTAGAGGAGAAATTTCCCAGATTTTGAGGAAGTTCCCTCGAAAAATGAGGCGATTCGCCTTATATTTCGAAGAGACTTCCTCAAAATCTGGGGAGTTCTGAGGAACTCCCTCAAAATTTTCCCTTTTCCCTAAAAAAAAACCAGGCACGCATACTTACGACGATGGAGACGGTGATAGGAACCCGAACGAGCAGGAAAATGACTGGACTGTTGTTGGTCGTCCAGCACAGGTCGTTCTCCACGTATATCCTCACGATAACCCAGGCAAGGACGAAGATGGAGGGAAGACCTGGAGACAGACAGAAACCCGTGGCAAATCAGTGTCTAAAGAATTCAGAGAGAAACGCTTTAAAGTGCTCTGGAAATCCAAGTGTACGAACGTCCGATTCATTCGTACACTTGGCCACTCAAACGTGTGAATATCCTTGGAAAATTCGCACGTTTAAGTGGCCAAGTGTACGAATGAATCCTCACACACCTACAAGTGTGCGACATTCACACACTTGGGTTTCCAGTGTGGACAGGAACAAGTTCCGGAGAAGCGCGGGCGGGGGCGGGCCAGAGACATTGCCTTTACGAGATTGAGTTGGCTGTATCCCTGCAGGCCAACTCCTAAACCCACTCACAGTGTTAATGAAAACGAACGGTTCGGAGTGAGAAAAGAAACTGCCAGCAGAAGGAGAGGCGGGCGAAAAGCAAATGAGCGCGCCCGGACTGCTTTGGGAAGATAAAGGAGTCGGCGCGGGCACGGCGGCGGGGCGGAATTAAGATGCATGCACCGGCGCAGAGTAGTGTCAGCGGTCCGCCCGGTCCACCGCCGCGCCAATAACTCCGCGATCCGCGACCGGACCACTGGATCCCGCGAGACTACCATGGGGACGGGAAAATCATCTCCATGTATGGGGACACCATCAGTCACGATGGGATTGCTCATCTACGGCGCAAGCGAGAGCCCGCACTCAACATTATAAGCAATTAAATCTAAAACCTTAAAAAATAAAAATAAAAAGAAGCGTTGAAAAACTTGGTTTAGTTTGAATCTACTTAAACAAAATACTTAAGTGAACTGAAGCCAATTTCCTGCAAAATACAGGAAAACTCGCAAAAAATTTACATGACGAACTCCATTTTCCCATGCTAAATTTTTGAAACGCGGCTACGCAAGTGGCCTTTTTCCGCATCTCTGAGCAGCCATGGGGCTCAACGCCGGGTCTGGCCAGAGGCTTCGGGAAAGGGACGGGAAGAGGGGGTGTCCAGGGCTTCTCAGGTCCAACAGGTGGAGGGAGAGCAGCACGGCGCGCTCCGCGGGATGTCGAGCGTTTGTCCTCCGCGTGTGACGTATACTTTTGATGGACAGGTTGCTTGAGAGGAGGAAGAAAAGAAGGTAGCGCGTAGGAGGTGGCGTGGCGTAGTGCCGTCCCTAAACAAAGCAGACAACTCGTGTTTTGGCTGGCCCGACGCAGCAAGCGTATTCACCGCTATTTAGCTTCATTTGAAGCAATTCTGTGTTGGTAGGGGCTTTCATTTGGTTATTGGCGGCACCTATCGCACTCAGCGTGCATTTAGCTTTAATTTTTCGGTGCAATCACTACAAAATCTATTTAACCGGCATCAAAACCGGGCCAGGAGCCGCTCAGGTTAGGTTATTACACTTATCCGAATTTTCAACATGCGAAAAATCAAGACATGTCTGTACACGAAATGTGGACACAATCGTGAGTCAAACAAGTGCAAGTTCAGAATGTTTCCCAAGGATCCAGCTCTTGCCCAAAATTGGTTTATTTGATTGAGATTAAAAAAAAAGTTATGTCAACTTATCCCCTTTTGCACAAAAAAATAGCAAGCATATTTCTTTTTATTCTGTAGCGGCACTACAGAACTGAGTTCCAGATTAGAAGTTGACGCAAAGAGTTCTAATATTTCTTTATTTTCTGTGAAGCTCTCGGAGTATCCTTTGTATTTAATTTTAAGTATATACCGGGTTGTTGTCTGTTGTATTGTATACCTTAGTTGAACCAGAAAATTATTTATGAGGATTCACTACTATTGCCTTCATATTTTTTCTTCGATTCACTTAATGATTCAAAAAGAATTAAAAAATGGCATATTAGCGTAGAACGACTTAGCTCCTTTTTTCAAAATGGCATAAGGAGGCAAGACGACTTGACTCTTTATGCATCCTCTCATCAACAAAGTTAAATAGACTTAACTCTTTTTGCCAAGTTTTCAATGA
Source organism: Frankliniella fusca (assembly GCA_029379305.1). Classification (NCBI taxonomy): domain Eukaryota; kingdom Metazoa; phylum Arthropoda; class Insecta; order Thysanoptera; family Thripidae; genus Frankliniella; species Frankliniella fusca. The sequence continues at coordinate 425,196 of JAHWGI010000337.1, read as the reverse complement.
CTTAACTCTAAAGTCTCAACAAGTAAAAAAAGTCAAGTTGACTTGCTTTGTAATGTCATTGATGGTAAAAGGAGTCAAGTCCTGTATCTCAGCGTACAAGCATGACACAGAAAAAATCATAAAGGGAGTAATATCCTACATGAGATTGTATTTTAATATTAATATAACATTTATGGAAAGTTACGTGCAAATAGTTTTTTCAATTTCCTGAGAAGTATGGGTTTTGGACTTAACCCCTTGTTCTGCTTCACAGCAGAAATGGTTATGCCACTTAATGTCAACCAATTTTGGGCAAGAGCTGGATCCTTGGGAAACATTCTGAACTTGCACTTGTTTGACGCACGATTGTGTCCACATTTCGTGTACAGACATGTCTTGATTTTTCGCATGTTGAAAATTCGGATAAGTGTAATAACCTAACCTGAGCGGCTCCTGGCCCGGTTTTGATGCCGGTTAAATAGATTTTGTAGTGATTGCACCGAAAAATTAAAGCTAAATGCACGCTGAGTGCGATAGGTGCCGCCAATAACCAAATGAAAGCCCCTACCAACACAGAATTGCTTCAAATGAAGCTAAATAGCGGTGAATACGCTTGATGCTGCGTCGGGCAGCCAAAACACGAGTTGTCTGCTTTGTTTAGGGACGGCACTACGCCACGCCACCTCCTACGCGCTACCTTCTTTTCTTCCTCCTCTCAAGCAACCTGTCCATTTGCAGAGGCATTGTATAGAGTAATGGAACGCGTGACGCAAGGCTGCCAGCTTTGGCACATAAAAAAACACACTCTTTCGAACGAATACTTTGAATCTTCATCCCTCACGTGACCCTTTTTTCCGTTTTCCTTTCTTTTCCTATGTCAAAATCGCCCAGTCAAGTGTTACAGTTTTAGCGTTGCCTCACCCTCACTCCAGTAGGTATGGGGTGGCGGGTGGGAGAGTTTCATACTACGAGACAACGGCCACAGAGCGGGAGAAAACAACTTTGAATTTTAAGGTACACATTTTGTGAGCTTTTGTGTGAATTTGTGTGAGTTTTTGCAAGAATTTTTTACAGGTATTTAAGAAGTTTTGTCAAGTTTTGAAAAAAAAAAATCCTAATTTTGTTTAATTACTGCATCTTCTGAACTTTTCTGAAGAGGTGTACAGAAATTTCAGCCGGGTCAGCGACCCCAGGTCGCATCGCCTGTTATGCTAACGAGGTGGTGCGGCCTGGCCACGCAGCAGCCCCCGCGTGTCCGGTAGCCGGGTCGGTGTAGCGTGCCCTAGGAGCAGGGGAGGGGAAATTTAGACATGCACATCAACGCCGCACCACACACGAACGGCACATCTCCAGTGTGACGCGACAAAATAATAATAACCCGCGAAATGTGCGGAGTTTTAAGTGTAGCTGCGCACCGCACAACCAAATCACAAAAGGAAGGAAGGGGCGTTTCATGTGTTTTGCTTTTTACCGGAAGCTCGGAATAAAGACGGGGAGTTCGCGAACCCTCCCAGCAGCTCATCCTTGAAAACGTCGTAAACGTTTGCCCACCGATGCTGCGAGGCGGGGCGGGGGCGGGGGCAGGGGCGCGGGCGGGGGCAGGGGCAGGGACAGGGACAGGGGCAGGGGCGGGGGCTGGGGCGGGGGCGGGGTATATAGGCACAAGGGGGCGGGGGCGGGGTTAGTTTGCTGCAGTCATTCCACTCCAGTAGGCCGTGCCGGGCCGGGGTGCCGGGGTGCCGGGTCCGTTGTGTTACGTCCAGATTAGCCCCTCATACTCTCCCCCTTTACCGTCCCGTCCCACAGCACTCTGGAAGCGCCGCTACGGAGCCCGAGCGGAACAGTCGCGCCTCTTTTGTTTCTTTGTAGCGCGGCGGCAGGTCGGCGGCCGTCAGTCGCGCGGCGAGGCGAGGCTATTCAAATGCGCCCGCCGCCCCGCGGGCCTTCCGGGAGCGGCGAGAGGAATGCGAGAGAGGGAGAGACAATAGGAGGGGGACAAGGAGGGAGCAGGAGTGAGAGAACGGTACCGGCAGAGGGACCACCCCTGCAAATAGGCGCCGCGGGGCAGGCCAGGGGCAGAGGAGACCCTGTGGACCATGGAGTAAATGCCCTGGACCCGCAGGCTAGCCGCGGCTCGCGCGCGCCCACCTAGCCCCTGAGGAGGAACTCCTCTTTCACCGCCATCACACCGAACACATCCCCCTCCCCTCCAACCTCACCGCCACCGCCCTCTGATAAAGAGGCGCGGGCTGCGCGGGCTTTGAGACGGCGCGGCGAGCTGTGAGGAGCGGAGGCCACCGGAGGCCACTGCGCCAATGAGATGCTGCCACGCCTCGGAGGAGAACAGAACAGCAGCGGGGCAGCCGTCCGTGAGCAAAGGGCCAGAGGAAGTTTGTTGAAAGAAAGTACCGACCGGAGCCACCCGCTTCCTTACACCAGCGCCGCGTACCCGCCAGGCCACAGAGACCATTTGCCATGGTTTAGTCATTTCAAAAGAAAACGATAAACGCATCAAAACTGTCGACTAGCAGTGTTTGTAGATTAAAATCATTAATCAATGTTAAAAATAGTTGCAGGTTGAGAGGAACATTTTCCAGGCAGTGGAGTTGAAAATTACAATTCATCAAATTGCGAACATTACGTATCGAATTAAAGTTCAATTGCGAACAAAAATTGGTGGGCGTAAATTTACAACATTTTTTGTAGATTGTATTTCACAAAATATATCGCAAATCTACAAAGACCTAATTTATTCAAAGTTACATTTACAGTGAATGGAAAATTTTCCTGTACGAGGAGCGACAATTTCTCACGGTATTCCTCCTCTCTATCTCTTATCTCTCTTATTTCCGCTCTCCCTCCCTCCCACTCTCTGGCAAACCGATCCCACCGCACACATGTGCACATGTGGGCGAGGGAGAAAGGTCATTTCCATAACTTAATGGAAGTCTTAGCTGCATGCGATCGGTGGAAAAAAAAGAAATAGGGAGAGACTCGAGTAAGCCGCGCGGTCGGCCCTTTAAATCCGATCGGGCCACACAACGCTGCACAACGGCGGTGGCCGACCCACTCCGTATCCCCTCCCCCCCCCCCCTCCTTCACCCTTCTCCAGCACTGGAGAAAGAGCAAGCCCTTGCCTACAAGTCTGACAAGGAGAAAACAAATGCAGCACTGAGTGACCGCACGGCGCCACGCCACGCCACCGCAACGCCCACCGCTCAGCGCAAGTCGAGTGGATACAGTTGGTTTTACAGCGACGTTTACGACTTTTTTTTCCGGGCTACAAGTCGCATGGCGGGGAAAGGGGAGGGAGGGGGCGAGTGAGGCGTGCGGGGCGGGGGGCGGCAGGGGCGATACTTCCAGACTGTTAACACCGTTTTAAGTCTTCGCGTCAGGAGAGGGAGAGGGAGAGGGAGAGAGAGAGAGAGAGAGAGAGAGAGAGAGAGAGAGAGAGAGAGAGAGAGAGAGAGAGAGAGAGAGAGAGAAAGGGGGGGGGGAAGAGGGACACTGCTGTGTCGCCATGTTTTTCGTTGCAAAAGTAACAAGCCTGGTGTGACGTGGCGGGAACAATGTTATCTGTCGCCATGAGCCGCGGTGGCACGAGGCGGTAGCGAGAAGCGAGGGATGTGGAGGGGAGAAGAACACAGACACGTGTGCAGGTCAGCTGAAATATAAAAAAGCTGAAAAGCGTGAGGAGTATAAAATAAGAAAAAGGGCGGGGCGGAATGAAGCGCACGCGCTGCCTAAAGAGTTTTCACCTTTCAGCACAATGTGCTCAACCAAGCATTTGCACAGCGATAAGTATGTGGTGAAATTGACGCGTAAATCTCGATGTTTGTACACAGAAGAGGCACTCTTGGGTGGAATGTGTTGAACACATATGAACTCTCACTTCTCGCATTTCAACACATCAACAATGTTCAAGGCTAAGGCTCTATAACTCCATCTTGAAAAATAGTCTTTGATTTACGGGGAAACTTTCCTCGAAGTGAATAAGTTGTAAAATTACAAGTACAAATCGTAAAATTAAAATTAAAATACGAGAAAGAAAGCGCTGTGGTAAATTTACAAGATTTTTCGTAAGTCGTCATTTACATTTACAAAATATATCGTAAATTCACAAAGATATTTTACAGTGTCTAAGAGTAACACACAGTTCAGCCTGAAGTTGCGACTTTCTTAAAAAAATCGACAACGTCACATAATTTCGTCTCTCAAAATGTTAATTAATTTCCTGCATCAGAGGGTGAAGCGCGGCTATATCGGCTGCGCTCGGCGACGGATTCGACAGCGGCGTGACGTCAGACCGCGGGAGCATTATGCTACTCCTGCTGCTTAAACGCGCCGCGTCGCGCAACAGCGGGAAATTAATCAACGCACGCCGAGCTATTAATTGAACAGGGCGTGGCGGGGGCGTGGCGGGGCGTGGCGGCTAGGCAGGGCGGGGCGGGGGCCTGGCGAGGCGGGGAACGGGACGAGACGGGGCGTGGTGGCCAGGCGGGGCGGGGCGGGGCGGGGCGGGGCGGGGCGGGGCGGGGCGGGGCGGGGCGGGGCGGGGCGCGGTGTGGCACTGTTTGCGCGGCCCGCGCGGGCGCACCGCTCAGCTTGATGAGATTCCTGGACTCCTACCTAGCGCGAGCGGGCTTTGCGGCGGCTCGCCCGTGCTGCGCACAGTATCAGAGAGTAAATGTCAGCGAGAGAGAGTGAGAGACGGAGTGAAAGAAAGAGAGAGAGAGAGAGAGAAGGGGGGGGGGAGGGAGACAGAGAGACTGGGAACGGTCAACAGGGACGACGCCAGGTTGCGCGGGGAAGACTTTAATAATTTCGCTGAACGAAAATAAAAAGCAGGGATGCAAAAACGAAGTAATAGCCTAAAGTTTGTTGAATCTAATAAGGAATCATAAAAAAAGGAACTTTTGATGAAATGGTGCGAATCAAGTACAATAGCTTTCAAAGGTAAGTATATGTCGACAATTGACATTCTTCATTTTAAAGTAATGATAATAATAAATTTGCGAAAAAAGTATTGCGGATTCAAACAGAGAACATATGAAAGCCGGCGGCGGATTGTATGGGAGAGAAAATACAGGGCCTACGATGGGTTGGGGGGAGAGGAGGGGGGCGAGATAGAGCGAGAGATTATGACGACTGCCGACCCTTTTGAGCGGCACGCAGTCCCATCATTTCCCCGGTCCTTACTCCCGCCCGTCACAGCGGGTCCCCTGTGGGGGGGCGCGGGTGTCTGCACCCCCTCCACCCCCCCCCCCCCCCTACCCATCCAACTCCCCCCTTATGTTTGCCGTGCCTCGCCTTTGCCGGGCGACTAGCAGCGGGAGGGTGATGGCGCGGTGGGGTTGCGCGGCGCGGGGCGGGGCGGGGCGGGGCGGGGCGGGGCGGGGCGGGGCGGGGCGGGGCGGGGCCGGCGGGGCGCCCCCAAGCGGGGTTCAGCCACTGCTGGTCAAATTGCCCGACATCCCCCTAGGGGGCCACGCCACACAGGGGCGCCCCGCCCCGCCCCGCCCCGCCCCGCCCCGCCCCGCCCCGCCCCGCCCCGCCCCGCCCCGCCCCGCCCCGCCCCGCCCCGCCCCGCCCCGCCCCGCCCCGCCCCACCCCGCCCCGCCTCGAGGCGCACGCAGGACCGCCCGCCCGCCCACGCACACACACACACACGCGCGCTCGCACGCACATCCACATGGGGCCGATGTTGTCCCCGAAAAAAAAAAACAGACGGTCGGTTTAGAATTTCGCAGCAGCAAAGAGTGGCGCGTGCCGAAGCGACTATACCAACGCAGGGCGGCGGAGCGCGGGGCTGGGCAGCGCGGGGCGGCGCGGGGCGGCCGGGTGCTGGCGAGGGGCAGAGAGTAGAGGCAAGGCAGGGAACTCAGTGGTTTTGTTTTTTTGGGCGACGAGAGATGAAGGACCTGTGCCAACCTTACCACTCGAAAAGCCAGAAAACCAAGTTAAGACCCGAGGGAGTCGAACCCTAGAACGATTTATATATAACCGTGGGGCCCACAACTCTGGAATTCAGGTGTACAAGGCCACCGAAATCTTTGGAAATCATATTGAAATCTCATTGAAATCAGTGAAATCTTGGAAATCAGTTGAATTCTCTTGAATTCACACGAATTCCGTTGAAATCACTTGAAATCTGTTGAAATCACCTTGAATTCACGTGAAATCACATTGAATTCACATGAAATCACATTGAATTCATATGAAATCACATTTAAAATGCGTCTCGGGAAACTCACTCAAATCGGTGTAGGGAGAGGAGGGGGGCGATGTGCACTAACAGCTGTTCGGCGAATTCGAGATATTTTAAGATTTTTAGATACTTTCATAACAGATTGAGATTCCTATTCATTCGTAAAGCTGAGTGCCATTTCAATAAAAGTACTCAATGTATAAACAATTTCTTTTTGTTTAAATTTTTGCCATTGGAGGTATAAATAATAGTCTTACGCAAATCCACTTCCACAAATCTGGTTTGTGAGGGAATATTAATTTATTAACTGGAGCAATAAAACATAGTGAAAGTGCTAGACGACTAAGATTCTTTAAAATACCTTCTTGTTACGGCACAGTTGAAGTGAAATTCTCAAAATCGTGCAAAAAAATACGGGGATTCCCCAGAAAATACACGCACAGCTAATCCAAATTATTCTCTCAGTTACATGATTAAATAGGATTTTTCCTAAATTATTGTGAATTATTTCGATTTATTCCAAATTATTGGAAATTAACTTGCAACTGCGCAAAATAATCACAATTATTTTAATTAATTTTTTAACAAAAATCAGAAGCAAATTTTGCTCTGCAATTGAAAGGGTGGCGTGAAAACATGGAAAATTTTTGCGGCAGTAAACCTCCCGAAGGAGGTTGCGGTTCCCGCCAGGCACAGGGCTTTTACCCCCTGTGGCAGCCAACTGCTTCGGTGTTCCATGGGAACCGGCGCTTTGCTGACTGCGATCCTATCGCGCAATTCGACAGATTTGATCCCCGTACCACCATTGGCCTACCCCTATGGGTACGAGCGGTGTCAAGAGCGTTAGACTTCCTGATCCCAGTTTCAGAGGCCTTACCTCAGAGGGGTACGCGGGATTCGAACCCACAACCCCGAGTGCCGACACGTAGCCAGAACAGGAAGCGACCCAACGCCCAGAGCCACCGAGCCAACGGCGGTGAGACGTGTTTAACTTCTATTTGACCTGCCATCCAGCTGCGGGCAAAGGGAACGTCAAGCGCGAAAAACACTTTCCCGAGTGGGAGTCGAACTTCGGACCACTCGATTCAGTGTTGCGCGCTCTACCAACTGAGCCACGACGCCACGAAGGGTGTACAGTGCGACGGGTTCGAGCCGTATTTGCCGCGTATCCTGCAGCCTCCAGCCAGGAGGACAGGGCAAATACAACTCGAACCAAACTGCAAACCAAATTTCTAAAAATATTGTCTTATTTAAGATTTTCTAAATTCTCGTGTGTACGGCAAACTCATTGGAAGAAAAATTCGCTGTGATCCTTATATAGTGGGGTCAAAATCTAAAGGTCTACATTCTAAAAATTAGTATGTAAGATTAGAGTGTTGCAATAGTATGGTAACATTTAGAATGTCAGTTAGGGTTTCTGGAAAAGTATGTTTGCTTACTAATTACTAGTATGTACTTTAGAGTTTCCAGTATTAGAATGTTTGCATACTAAAAGCTAGAATGCCATTTTCTGGGTGAATTTGGATTAGCTGTGCGTGTATTTTCTGAGGTCGTCCAAAAAATTCTTGAATTCGTTGGAAATCTCACGAAATCAGTTGAAATCATAGGAATTCGGTGTAGACATTTAACTGAAATCAATGGAAATTATGTGAAATCAATGGAAATCACTTGAAATCATGTGAAATCTCGCGAGATCAGTGAATTCATTTGAAATCTTTGAAATTCGTTGAAATCACCTGAAATCATGTGAAATCGTTGAAATCCGGAAATCAGCTGTACAAAATTTTTCGGAGTTGTGGGCCCCTCGTATATAACGATGTACTAGTGGCATTGTAAAAGAAAAGAAAAACAGCCTCTGGTACGGAGCCAACTACGGAGACCGTACCCCCTCGAAAAATGAGTTTTATCAGAGTACGGTTTTCTTCCGTACTTCGTTCCGTACCTTGCCGTACCTTGTGGAAAAACCTGTCTTTTCTTACGGGCAAGATGTGGAACGAAGGTAAGGATCGCCGTTTCTGACTCCGTACCCGAAAACGGAAACCTCTCAAAAAAAAAAAAAATTAGCGGGGACTTTTCCGTACATCTCATACCGTACCCCCAATTTTTTTAACAGGGGGTCTTATGGGATAAGGCACGGAATCCAGGAACGGAAGTGACCGTAATCCAAAGTTACGGCATTTTTCTGTCTTAGAGACCGTGATTTTTTTTTACCGGTGAGGCTGCTCTATGCGTTGTGGTACGGTACCGTTGTGGTGAGAAATATCCGAGGGGCTGCCAAGTAATGTATTTCTGTGTACACTCTTGTATTTTTCATGTATTTTTCTTGTATTTTCGATCAGTATTTTGATGAATTGCATAAGGTATTTCCTTATGTTTTTCGTGAAATTCTTGCTTGTATTTTTTTAAAAGAAAGACTCGAGTATTTCTGTGTACACGGTTTTTTCGAGATGTCCGCCCCTTGGAAACGTCGCTACCGCAGCTTACGAAAATGGTCCACTTTTTATTCGCGTGCATGAGTTGGCGCTACGGCACCGTGTGGGGGAGCACCAAGCGCTCCCATGGGAGTTCCCACCGGAGGGAACGGGAGTTTCTCCGGAAGCGGGTCACGAGGCGATATGACTGCGGTATGAACAGGGACAACTGGAAAGGGCTGAGTAAATATACGATGAGCCGGGGAGCAGAGCGAGATGCAGGGTATAGGCGACCCAAGGAGCGAGCAAGCGTGAGAGAGAAGAGAGAGAGGGGGGGAGGGAGAGAGAGGGAGGGAGGGAGGGAGATGAGTGTGAAGGTTCTCGCGTGATGTGTGATAGTGTAGTAGGGGTGCTGCTCAGCTCGTACGTCAGGCGGGTTCTTGTTACAACGCACGTCCTTGAAATCATATCTCGCCATGCTAGGCCTCCGTCAAAGTGACCGCGGCATAGGGGAAAAAGAGGGGGAGCAAGAGAGACAGGGCAGACTGACAGCGAGAGGGAGAGAGAATGGGGGAAGGGCGAGGACACCAAGGACACTAACGACGCCGTCATCAAGGGAGAGCCCGGGAGGGCTACGGGCCGAGAGACACGTTAGTTTTGCGGTAATAGTTTTATTGAGATTGGTTTTGCTATCCATGCTGCTGCCTATCTCTTCAAACCCTCTGCCACCTTATACTACACCTCCCCTCGGTGCCCTCGGGCTTCTCCCGAGGGGTCCTTCACTATAAATTAAAGCGTACACCGATTTTTCTGATTTTTTTTTCCCAAGTTTTCCGTGATTATTGTAAATTTTTACTGATTTTTTCTGATTGCCTGGTTTATTTATTTTATATTTTCTTGATTTTTTTTCAGATATTTCACTGCTTTTGTTTCAGGGTGTACCCTGATTTTTTTTTTGAGTGAAGGGCCCCTTGGACCCTCGCCCGACCCCTCCACGCTTGCCCGCCGTGTCCCTCACCTGCCCTAAGGACCCCTACCTTTCCTCCACGGCCGCGCCCGCCCGCCCCTGGCGCTGAGGACGTCCGGAGGGAAAAGTGATAGCTGAGCTGCGGGGAGCGCGGCCGGCGCGGCGGGCGGTCAAAGTCCTGCCGCTCGAGCAATCGAACACGGCCGTCAATTTAGGCCCGGACAGTTGGCAATCATGTTTGGCTTCTTTGCTCGACGCAGCATCAGCAGCGGCTAGTATAGTAGGCCTCAATTATATGTTGCCTTCGGGATGGGGGGGGGGGGGGGGGTGAGGCAGCGCGCGTGGCTGCTCGGGGGGGTTGGTGACCCTTCCAGTTCAACAAACTTTCTGAACGTCACAAACTCAGCTCTCTCACAAAGGCAAATTATTTGGGGGAAAGAACAATTTTACTAGACGGAGCTGTCGTCGCAGCCCGACTTGCGATACCCGTAAGAAAAGTTGCAAAAAAACACTAATAGATTAAAAAACAAAGTTTGAATTTTTTTATCGTAACGATAAGTTGATGTTGGCGCCAGCTGGCCCGGCCCGGCCCGGTCCGGTTCGGTCCGTCAGACGGCCAGCGGGGGGCGGTCCGCAAACAATGATTGGGTTCAGTCCGGCCTGGCCGGCCCGCGTCCCTCCGGCCTGACCTCTGGGACCGGGGCGGGCCGGACTGGAGCCACTGGAGAGGGGAGAGAGGCATGCCAAAATCATCAGCGGATTGCAAATTTTGAGAAATGTTGTAAAGTTGAGGAAATGTTTTGAACGGTGTTGAGGAATAAGGGGGCGCAGGCGCAGGGCAGGGGGGTATGGGTCACGGTAATGGCCACTGCCCGAGGGAGAGAGAGAAACGTGTATGCGGAGCGGAGGGGAAGGGGGGAGAGAGAGGAGAGAGGGGGAGGGGAGAGAGAGGGGGAGGGGTGAGAGAGGAGAGAGGGGGAGGGGAGAGGGAGGGGTGAGAGAGGAGAGAGGGGGAGGGGAGAGGGAGGAGAGAGGGGGAGGGGTGAGGGGTTGCACGTTGGGCTGGAGGACGATGAAGTGCTGCCAACTGTAAGGCGCTGCCCGCCGCGCCGCCCCCGAGCCCCGCCCCGCCCCACCCCGCCCCACGCCGCCCCGCCCCGCCCCGCCCGGCAAACACCTGGGGTCCCGACAATTGCAGTAGTGCGAAACGCTGTCCGAAAATGCACACTCGCTGACTCCTTTACTCTTTTCCTCTCTTCACACTACGACTTGTCACTTTTCCTCTTTCTTTCTCCCTCTTTCGCCCTCGCGGTCGTTTCTTTCTCCTACGCTCAGTGGCGTTGGTGGGGGTATGAAAAAATATATATATGTCTATACACGGTGCACACTCACCCCAGCCCAGCGCGACGTACAGCTTGATGGAGGAGGTGTCGGAGAAGAGCGCTAGGAATATGAGGTTGTGCAGGTAGAGGCCTTCCATCAGGATCCAAGAGTAGTTGGCCATGATGAAGTACTGCCACAAGCTTGTTATCAGCTTGCACACCCAGTTCTGGAACAACAAGAAAACGCCATGAGTATTATTTTTGGTTTAAAATTAGACGACTAAATGTACTCTAAATGCCCAAGGAGGACAAGTAAGCAAGTATACTGTAAATAAAATTGGACAACTGTATGCATAACTAGTTTCTGATTCTTTGCGTGTGAGGTGACTTAACGGAGGTGGCCCAAAGGGTAAACAACTCTCAATTCTGGTGTACAAATTTTGTAAATTTTTGATAATTTTATTGATTTTTTGTTTGTAAATGTTTGCTTAAATTTTATCGAAATTTTTGACTTTTTAAAAACGATTTTTTGAAAATTTTCCTACATTTCTCTGATTTTTCCATTTTTTTTTTTCTGATACGAGGAGTACATAAATTTCAGAGTTGTTTTCCCCTGGAGGCGGCCACTGCAGGGTCCACAGCGCGTGGACGAGTCTCAAGTGTGAGTACACGCGCACGTGCCGCCGGGAGCTGAGACCGCCGGGCCGGGCCGGGCCGGGCCGGGGCCAGGGTCGGGCGTGTCATGGCGAAGCGAGAAGAGCACAGGAACCCAGCCATTTCCACTTTGGAAGTGTGATAATAACCTCTTGGTGCTGGCGCTGCTGGCGCCGGTTCGCGACGTGGCGGAGAGTGGCGGGGCGGGGCGCGGTGGGGCGAGCTGGGGGCCGCGGACAACACACAGTGTGCCATTTCCGGCGGACAGGACGGTCGCCGAGCACGGGCGCGGCTCTGCCCCCCGCTATGGAGCCAAGGTATACATACATACATGCATGGCGAAAAATGGGCGAAATAAACCAAATCCCCATGAAAAGAGGGAGGGTCAGCGGGGAGGGGAGGGGGAACTGCACTGAAAACCGAGAAATCTAAATGTCGCAGATGTGCAGTGAAATCAACTTCCATTCGCACGGTTGCCTCTTCCAGCCTCTTCAATTCGCACAATTATTACAATTTTGAGTTTCCTGTGTGATAAAAAAAAAATGCAACTTTATGCTGAAAGCTTTTTAAAAAAAATTATCACAGCCCGTACAACGCATGCTGGCGCTGTCCAGCTTGAGCATCAAAAGGTGCAGCGAAATGCCAACAGTTTGGACGCCCTAAGTGAGTGTGATATGGATCAATCTAAACTTTAAAAACTCGTTCAGCCTAAATGTTTCTTTCTCCAACTTTTCAACTCACCTCGTAGCGGTCGACAAACACGTTGCCGCCGTCCTTCTCCAGCAGGTCGGAGGGCAGCCCGATGCCGTCCACGAACAGGCCCGACTTGAGGAGCAGCAGGAAGGCCCGCAGGATGAAGGAGGCGAACAGGTGCAGGTGGAGCATGTTCCGCGGGCATCGCAGTTTCCTGGAGGGAAAAAAATAATAAAATTAAAACTTATCGGCTCAGCCGAGGGAAAATGGAGGGGAGGGGGGGAGAGATCGGGGAGATCACTTCGAAAAATCATTGTACGGCCCAAAAAATAAAAAATAAAAATAAAAAAATCAAATAATGAAAATGAAATCAAGAAGAAACATACAGGAAAATCCGAAAAATCGAGAACAAATATGAACAAAAACCTGAAATAAAAATTGAAAAAGTCAGAAAGACGGGGGAAAGATCAAAAAACTTATCAAAAAGTGAAATTTGCATTGAAAAATCAAAAGAAAAATCGAACAAACAAATAAAAATAATTTAAAAAAATACTGTACACATATTGTATGAGTGATTTCCAACCCCCACCCCCCCTTCCGGCTCAGCAGCCCTTGTGGTCGGGATGATGATGACATCTGGCTTCACCGGAGTCAATAACACACTGCCCTGCCATGCCATGCCCCGCTCTGCCAGCCTTGCTCGCCTGGCTCTAATGAATATTCCCGCCAGGTTCTTGGCGATATCTCCCCGGTGCGTCCCGTCTCAGCCAGGGCGCAGTGGACGGCTCAGGGTCACGGGGGAGGTAAGGAAGGGGGAAGGGTCAACCACGCGAGGAGAGAAGGGGGTGCGGGGGTGGGAGGGGGGGACACAAGGGGAGCAGGACTTAAAGGGATACTCAGAGAGAGAGAGGAGAAACACAAGAAGAGAGAAAAAAATTAAAGAGGAGGGGGGGGGGGCGAAAGGAGACGATAGGTCATTCTGAACGGGAAAATTGGAGGAGGGGGGGGGGGGGTTGAGTGAGGGGATGTGCGGGGCAGGAGTATACGGAGATCAGATTGAAGAAATGGGAGGGTGGGTGCGCAGTGCAGCGCTGGTAAGAGAGGGGAAGGGGCTGTGGCGGTGCATGACTGCTGCCCCTGGCAGTGATTTATGCCTGCAGGTACACAGGCGGGTTCTGGCGGGCGGGGCGGGGTGGGGTGGGGCAGGGCGGGGCGGGGGTTTGTAGAGTGGGGTGGGACAGGGGCGTGGCGATGAGCCGGCCCGGCTTGGCCACTCATTCACATTCTGATATGGCTGCGGTTATCTCAGGCACATCGCCCCGCCCAGCCGTACTCCGCCCCGCCTGGCCCCGCCCCGCCCCGCCGCGCGCGGAGGCACCCCAATCACATCAAACGACGGAACCTCCGGCCCGCTATCCGCCTGGCCCGGAGTTGCAACCGCCACATAGCTCAGCGTGGCGGCCCCGGAAAACCCCTTTACGCTCCTTACACCGTACAAAATTTCGAGTTCACTAACACTGACAAAACAAAAGGTGCTAGTGCAAGCAGCAGACAGGAAATTTCTTATGGAGAAAAAACATGATCAGGGTCTTATTTCTGTTTTCGAAAATGCTTGGAAATCTAGACGAATAAGGTTTCCTTTTTTTCCCTTTTTAGACTATACCACGAACTACTCCTTCGTCACAGAAATTTCAACTCTTGGAATATAATTTCATTGCACAGGCGCACACGACACAGCACTATGGCAGCGCGGTCGTGTATAACAGCGAAAGTTTTGCCCAATTAAATGCTGTATCACAACTACTTGATACCGCCGGCGCTGTGCACGCCCCGGTGGCCTGACGGCGCAGGCAGGAGCGGAGGCCGGATGGGGTCCGGAGAGTTTGCTGATAGTGGCAGCGTGTCACGTACATGAACCCCCGCCCCGCCGCCCACCGCCCACTGAGAGCCACCCACGGCGGGCGGTCTCACAAGCGGCTACTACTTTTCAGGACCTCCCAGCCGTCCACAACCCCCTCCCCCGAGGGGGGGGGGAGGTATAAGCGGATTAGCCGGCGAAGTTTTGGTGTGACCATTTACTCGTTTCCTTCACCCATCAACGCCCTGCTTCCTCGCCTCGGGCCTCGGCGTCTCGCTGTCGCCGGCAGGCCCCCCTTTCCCCCCTCCCCTTCTCTCTTTTAACTCTCTCTCTCTCTCTCTCTCTCTCTCTCTCTCTCTCTCTCTCTCTCTCTCTCTCTCTCTCTCTCTCTCTCTCTCTCTCTCTCACCCCCTCCCTCTCACTCTGTCTTCCCCGAACAAACCGCGCGTACACCACAGGCACTTTGCGCCGACAACCCGACCGTCAACCGACCAAGTACACTGTTGCTACCCGAGTGCCTGTGGCCTGTGGGCGGGCGTTGGGAAAGTGTTGTGGCCGGTGTCCAGCCCGACCCCAAAAGCCACACAACAATCACGTCTTGTTGGGTTGCGCCTGCAAAAAACATTCTCACAAATTCTTTTCAGAGACGGGAAATGTTAGCAATTGTGCATAACCCAGGCCTGACTGCCCCCACCCTCTCCCCCCAGGGTCTGAAAGAATTGCGGCGATACTGAACTGCTAACAGTAAAAGCTACGGGACGCACCGTAATTTTATTGACGGCAACCCGTTTTTCTAAAATACGGGAGAAATCCGTAGTAGAAGTTAGGGCGTTTCCGTACCTAGACTTAGATGAGCAGGGTCCCCAGTAACTAGTTTTCATCAAAAGTGCTCCGGGAGTCCTAAAACACAAAATAAGGGTTTTTGGTGTGCGGGAAGGTTCGTCATTTCAGGGTCAAGGTTGGGGTAGAACTGTATTTTTCTGGTACGGTCATACCATAAACTTAAAACCGGTTGAAAACCGGTTAACAAATTACCGGGCCATCCTGTCGAAATTCCCGTTGTAATTTTTGACAGTGTTGTTGAAACCGTAACTATTTTCTGCCTGCCGCGCGCACGAGTCTCCCACTTTTCCCGGTTTAGCCGGACATTGCTCTGTTAGAGTCATTTCGTAGAAACTTTCAGCAATGCACACAACTCTTTTTGTGGAGTCATAAAAGCGAGCATAAAGCGATTTAAAAATGCCACATACAGGGATCGTTCAGAGTCTAAATTAACGATCTTCATACGTCTATCGAGCAGGGCATTGCAATACGTCGCTCTGTTCAGGCCAGAAGTGTGCCGCCTGTCCCGCATATGCGGTGGCACTTAACGGGTGGTTTTGGCGCTTTATGGGCACACCTGTTCTCCAGTGACAGGAACAACGCCGCTGTACATGTGTGGGTGGCGCCAGTGGCGCCTACAAGACCGGTACGGGCCCAATCAGCAGGGCGCACACCTCCGTAACTCTCGTCTCCGCAATCAAAGTTTGGAAAATTCAAAATAATTCAGAAAAACTTAGAAAAATTAAAATAAAAAAAGAAAAACTTAAAAAATCGAAAAATTTTATCAAATTGCATCAAAACCTGTTGATTTTTTTTTTTTTTTTTTTTTTTTTTTTTTTTTTAATTCACTACACGTATACAACGAAATTCAGAGTTGTTTCCACCGCTCCCCGCAACACTCGTCGCCCCGCCCCTCCTCCCCCCACCCCACCGCACCCCCTCTACGTGACCGGCTCGGGTCGGGTCCGGGTGGGGCCCGTGGAATGCTGTTGAATTAAGGGGGTGACGCCCCGCGCGCCGGCGTGGCACTGTAGTAATGTGGTGGCCAGGGGCAGGGGGTAGAGGTCGGGGGTAGGTAGGGAGGCGATAATCTGCTGAGGGCGGAGGGTGTCCCCCCCCCCCCCTCCCCTTGCCGGCCCACTTCGGATTCCCGGCACAGTAGCAGAGGCCCTTTATCACCACTTCTGAACATCGCGCGCATCGATTCGGAAACACACCTCTCCACACTGCCACGGATAGAAACCCAAACAGCTCGTCTGTAATAGGCACGACTACCTGGGTGGGTTATTTGTACAATAAGAGGGTTGCGACGAAAGCCCCACAGGGAGGACACATCCACTGCAATGTACATGAGAACAAATATGCTTATTTTTTGGAGGATAAAATATTGTAACACATACCGTATTTTTTTTCCGCACGACACTAAACCTCATACTCGTTCATACATAAAGATGTTCACGCCAGCCGGCTGGCCGTCTCCACACGTCAGGCACCCTTTATCTGAGCCTCAGATTAAATTTGCTGCCACGATGCGGCTCGGTCTCTCTCTATTCTCTCCCTCTCTCGTTCTGCCCCCGAATTGTTCATTGCTGGGACGCGCCACTTCGACGTCCCACACCATTACACGGACGGCGTCCTGGACTCGCTAAGTGCCACAAATCTCTATCTGCTTCTCCACACTGAACCAAGTTCAATGTGACCGTGGTTTAGAACGGTGTCATAAATACGCATTCTCCATAAAGAACACGACTCGAACACGTGCTAGTAAAGAGAAAGGACATTGTCCGTTTCTATTTGCAGTCGTAAGAGCTATGCAGCACTTTTTCTGGTTATCAGTCCAGGAGCTTAAAAAAAAAAAAATCCGTAAATTTGCGACAGTTCTCGTAAATTGTTTATTCATACCACTGATGTTGTCAATTGTTGATCGGAATCGTTAAATTACGAAGGCCCACTTAATTGGTCTCGTTCAACAATGTGATGTTTATGCAATTTGAAATTGTAACTTTATGACAATGATCCTCACGCAAATAAAGAAAGAAAGAAAAAGAAACTTTGTAGGCCCCACAAACATTTCTCACAGTTGGCATGACGTCACAGCACACCGTGGAGTAACAGAAGGAATCTTATCCGGCGCCACGCTGCGTTAGGCCGCGGGTCCAGCGGGGCGGGCCCCGGGGTCCCTGTGGCAGTAATTGTGTTGTTACACTTTATGAAACGACATTATTGCCCTTGTCTGTCTCATAATTGACATCATTGCTCCCCGCGGGAGGGAAGCCGCGAGGCACAAGAAAGAGAGAGAAATAAGGGATCAAGTGGTGATAAACCAGACGGGTGGGCGTGGGCGGCAGAGGGAAAGCGCCGCCCGCAAAGAGCGAAGTGTATACGCTGTTCCAAACCATTGAACGTACGTATTTCGAGAGCTCGACAAAATGCCAACACTTCAGGAAAAAAAATCTTGAAAGACAAGAACCTCACTACGATGAGGCAGACATTTGGATACTCGATATTGGGGCCTTTTCCAAATATACATACATTCCCCTTATAGACTCGCAAATTAGGAACGACAAGCACAATCACCTAAAGTGGAGCCCCCTTGATTGTCATCTCGACATTTTTGAATTTATTGGGTAATGAGCGTAACTGAACCAACCAAGAAGGAGAGGAGGGAACGTGCCCTCTTCCCCCTTCCACCTGGCATAACGGACGCCTACGCCCCTGGTCCTGAAACACTACTTATCAATGACCAAAAGAACGCGGAATTCTATTATCTTTTCCTTTCCGTCAGCAAAAGAGGCCACAGACTTCACGGTTCGGTAGACCGGCAGACGGGGAAAGGGGCAGGGGTCTTGTGCAGCCAAATGAAGCCATTCAGCAACAGATTGAGTGGACCAGAACTGCTGCGCTTCCAAGAGGGGGTGGTGGGCGGCGGTAGGGGTAGAGGGCGAGGATAGGATGCGGCCTAGTTGGACGTCAGTCCGATGGGAGAAGGCCCGGGGTCGTGGGTTAGGAGGGAGAGGGGGGGGGGTCTGACCGATCGTGTTGTGCGTGGTGCACACACGGGGTGGTTGAGGGGGAGGGGGCGCAGCAGACGCTGTTTCTCCATCCTGCTCTAGCCAGAGAGACGGAACACCCCTTCTGCCTCCCTCTCTGTCGCTCGCAAGCAGAAGGCGCCGTGTACGGATGGATAGACGTGGCCCCAGCATTTCGTTTCGGCATATGGGGCCTCATCTTTTCCCTCTGTCGCAATCGTCTAGCCATCCCCCCCCCCTTCCAAGCTGCTCTCGATATATGAACCAAAAAGTTTGGAGGCTGAGTCACGAAAAAGTTTATTTTGTACGGAAAAGAAAACGGCGTTGGCGGTCGGAGAGGCTTCCGTTCCAGTAGAGAAGGCAGTGCTCTGCGGCGATCCAGGTTTGTAGCATTCCAGCGCATTCCCTTTCCCAAACACCCGTGAAACATTGACCTCTCCTCAGCCCTATTTCGAAACAACTTACAGCGACTTATTTTAATAAAATTAAGGAGAAAATTGACACACGACTTACTTTATTGTGGCCAACACAGCGGAGGCGGCGAGCAATGAGACGAGCGACACCGAGTAGCCCACCAGCGACATGGACTTGACGACGGGCAGCGCGCTCTGTAAACAGAAAGTACCATATCATTCAGATGAGATCGTCCGGACCGCGGAGGAAGAGTAAAGGGACGAGGGGGAGGGGGTGTCTCACTTCGACTAAATCATTGTACGGCTCCCAAAAAATCATTTACAAGATTATAAAAAAAAAATGAAAAAAAATCAAAATTAAATCATGAAGAAAGAAACAGACGAATCTGAAAAATTGGAGAGAAAATAAACAAAACAAAACAAAAAAATGAACAAAAATCAGAAATGGGGATAACAGATCAAAATTTATAAGAAATCTTTCTTAAAATATCAAGACAAAAATCAAAACAAAAACTAAAAATTATCAAAAGTACATTTCAATCAGAAGTCAAAGAAATCACTGTACTGTGTGTTTATCTTTGTATGCGTAAGTGTTGCGGGTCTGCCTACCCCATTCGGCCGTAAGGCGCCCTGGCCCCTTCAGCGCTGGCGAGGATGCAATCCTGCAGCACTGTTACGCATTCAAAGAAACACCCGGTACACATTTTGTATGAGTGATATACCCCCCTCGGTAAGGGACTATCGGTCTCACGAGGTACGTAATCATCGCCCGAAGCAGCGGAAAGGAAAACACCGTATAACAGGAGCGTGGCTCCATTTCCTATCAACTGCGCGAGCGAGACCGACAGGGGTGGGCTATACGGGGGAAAAGAAAGCAGTAGACGGTATAACCCACTCTCCTGGACATCCTCCTCCGGTTTTGTGTGATCAGAGGAGGAGACGGCCAGAGCCGCTTCATCCCATCCCGCCCCGGACAACCCCGCCCCACCCTGCCCCGCCCCACCCAACACCACCCCGCCCCGCCCCGCCGCGCCCTGCTCCACCCCACCCCGCACAGCAGGGCTCAGACTGGATTCGGCGTCCTCTGCTGCCCCTCTTTTAGCCTCCAAACCTTTACCACTGCGGATGGGAAACACGAGGCCACAGGCGCGGAAAAATAACTATATACCATGTTTTGACTGGAATCTTTTTTGGGGCGAGCGCAGAGGCACGGAGTATACACACGCATCTGTGTGCTCTACGGTGTTGCCTAGTAGGCAGGCGCAGATGCAGCCCGCTGCACGCCGCTGTGTTTGTGGGATACTTATTGCCAACTCCTCTTGCAGCACAGCAGTGCACAGACACCATTACGACGGCATAGCAGACGCATCCCCGGTGAGAATAAATGATGCTCCTGAGCCTGGGCGGCAGCCTCTCAGCGCGGCGCGCGGCGCGGCCAGAGTTTCACAATTCCCTCTGTGAGAAGGGAAGGCGAGACGCAGCAAGCAGCCTGCTCCGGCGTGGGCTGCTGTGGCGAGGGGCCCTCCCAGGGTTGCCAAATGAGTAGCCGGAAATTTCGCGAATGCGAATAATACACAACGGCGTGAAGCAGACAGGTATATCTCCGCTGCTTTGAGGGAAAACCACTGATGAAATTTTGTGCACCTCGTAATTCAGTAGGTTTCAGAAAATATTCCTGAAGATTCACAAAAATTCATAAACATTTCGGGGAAAAAAAAAGTTTAAATTGAAGCAAAAATATTGCAAAAGGTCCAATGAAACTCCGCAAAAGTTCACGATACTCATACACCGGAATTCATGTTTATTTTCTCCTCGCTTCACCTGCCTGCTAAACCAAAGATATAGGAGAGTGGCTCACTTACACCGCGCTCTTTGCGTAAGAGTTGATTTCCCCACGGTAAGTATGCAACCCATTCTACTTCAGCTGAGAGAGTGCAAGAGGTGAGGTGGGGAGCGCCCCCTCACGCTCCCCTCCTCACCTCTTGCCCTCGCTCGGCTGAAGTAGAATGGGTTGCATACTTACCGTGGGGAAATCAACTCTGAAATTTTTGTACACCTCGTAATTAAGTAAAATTTAGGAAAATTCGTAGAAATTCAAAAAAACTCAGAAAAAAAAATCAAAAAATATTCATAAAACTTCACAAAAAATTAGGGAAAATTCAAGCAAAATTTCAACAAAAATTTACAAAAATCCCGAAAATTCCCGAAAATTCACAAAAGTTCCCGAAAATTTACAAAAGTTCACGAAAATGTACAGAAATTCACGGAAAAACACAAAATTTCTTTGTTGTTTCCCTTTCGATACTTACGCAAAGAGCGGGGTGAGTAATAAGTGAGCCACCCTGTATTATTGTCTCATGTGTGGGGAGGGGATTGCCTGCCCTGCTTCACAGCGGTGCATTATTCGTGGGAAGTTTTGCCTACTTATCTGGCAACACTGGCGGCTTCCACTGCTGCAGCTCTGATGCGTCCCTCCCAGTGGCACCATCGGCCACGCCTCGCCCTGCACCGCCAGCGCTCCCCGACCCACCCGACTTGGTCGCGCCACGCCAAGCCACACCCCGCCCCGCCCCGCCCCGCCCCGCCCCGCCCCGCCCCGCCCCGCCCCGCCCCGCCCCGCCCCGCCCCGCCCCGCCCCGCTACGCCCCGCCACGCTACGCCCCGCCACGCCACGCCGCGCCACAGCACGCCACGCCAGCCTGCACTTCCCCGTCCTGCCGGCTAGGCCTTCCACTGCAGTTGGCCGATCGATGCGCCGACCCAAACAGCCTACGCTGCACTGCAGCTGTGGTGCCGCTGCTACTTTCTTTGCACTGTTAAAACACCCGGCGGTGGTATTCGCTGCTACACTCTGAAATATTTGTCTGTACATGTTTATCGATATATATTTTGTATATTACGGTTAACGGAACATGTTGAACATTTGCGACAACCCGATCTTCATCGTGATTGAATTTGAAGTTAATTCGTGGGGCTTGGTAATTTTACAATCTGAAATTACAATTTTACAATTCAACTTAATGGAAAACGCCAAACAAATATTTTTCAGAGTGAAACTGCGGCGAACTCAACAAGCACCTTGCAGAACCGTATCTTACAGTGACTTTCGCCGCAGCTGGCGGGAAAAATTCTTGAGAGTATTCTAAGAAACCAAAAATCAAAATAACTCATTCTGTGGATCACAATTGACAAGTAAAAGAATTTTTTTCTATTCAATTTACAGCAGTAATTTTTGGTTTGATAATGAGTTTAGTTTTACAGTGTATCTCGGCATACACACGCTGTGCGGCTGGTGTATAAGAGAGACATTCTTATTCAACTCGCGTGTTCCGCCTAACATATTCTCACCCAATTGACATGCCAAGAGGAGAGAAGATGAAATAAAAGAAAATTAATTCCATTAAAAAAAGACGAGCCCAGGACAACGATCGCACGGGGTTAGGCGTGGTGGTGGGGGACCTTCGAGGCGGTGGGGTAAAGCATTCTTTGCGAAATGGCCCTGAGTGAAAGAAGCGCAAGGCATGAGAGGGATACAAAACGTTGGCAACGAAGCGCTTGTGCGCTTCCCTCCCGACATTCTTCCCTTTCTTCCCCCCCGCCCTCCTCCAAGCCACTGCATTGGTGGCGGCTGCCTAATGATAGCGGTGCAGCCTCTTTCTCTGTTTCTCCCTCTTTCTCTTTAACCTCCCCCCTCTCTATGTCTCACTTTCTCCCCCTCCCCTACACCACGTCCCCAAAGACAGGCCGCCTTATCAACGTCGCCAGGACGCCCTGGCCGCCCGGGCCGCATCCCTGATAGAGCCCCTTTCCTGCCATCGGCCACACTAGGAAAAAAGGACGGCAGGGGAGGGGGAAGGGGATAAAAAAAAGAGAGAGAGTAGAGGATAGGCATCCAGGCTCGCTGAAATCCCCTTTCCTTTCCACCGAAAAATGCCTCCCTCGGACTACAAAACTATGCGGCGGCAGTGGCGTCACGGTGGTGGGGAATGTCCGCGCAAAGCTGCACGCCGAGCAGAGAACGACGCGGGAAATGCTCGGCAGCGAGCCCCGCTATAGGCGCGGGGTACAGCGGTAACGGCGAGCTTCATCATGTGTCAGGCTCGCGGCGGCGCTCAGCACACCGCTCAGCGTGGGGAGCGCCTCCAAACCCTAGGGTAGGCCAGCCCGCAGCACACGCAGAGCGCCTGCAAAGCCTAGGGGAGGCCAGCCAACAGCACACGCAGAGCGCCTGCAAGCCCTAGGGTAGGCCAGCCCGTAGCACAAGCAGAGCGCCTGCAAACCCTAGGGTAGGCCAGCCCGCAGCACAAGCAGAGCGCCTGCAAACCCTAGGGTAGGCCAGC